>JBBBDQ010001058.1:1785000-2072248 GCA_037127315.1 Ascarosepion bandense | reverse complement strand
GTTTTTTTTGTTTGTTTTTTATCGAATATTTTAGTCAGTTATTTTGAGATTTCCAACTCTCACTTGGGGAGATTCAGTCTAGGCAAACACCCGCACATATGCAGCATGCATTTGCTGAAGATGACAAACACACCCCTATGAAAGGTTTTCAAAGTCTATATTTGATGAGAAATGAGCATGTGTAACTTTCACAATCTTTTTTTTTGTTATTACGTTAAACAAAAGAAAAAAGAAAAGGAAAAGAAAAATAAATGTGCAGCAAAAGAAAAGATTTGCTTGGCACTTGTCATCAAATCACACACCAATCAGCTTTTCTGTAATTTTAGATGTTGTTGGGTATACGTGCACACTTATAGGCAGGTGGGTGCCAGTGAGTGTTATGATACAGTGGGGGTGGGGGATGGGGGATAAAATACAATGTCAGGGTTATTATCTATTTAACGCTGATGGAATAAATGGCAGCTTTCGTGTTAAGAGACTGGCTTCCTTCATTTGACATGCCACATGTGCAGATTGGGTGACGTCTGCAATGGACGATCAGATTGTCAAAGAGAGAGAAAAAAGAACTGATGACTAAATTATACCAAAGAGTTGTCAGAGTTGGTATTTAGTAGGGTGGGAGGCATTGGCTAAGGACTTAGTAAATATAATTGACATGGAATCAAGTGTGGCAACATACAGTAGGTAAATGTGTGTGCACATATATGTGTGTGAATATATGTGTGTGCACATATGTGTGTGCACATATGTGTGTGCACATATGTGTGTGAATATATGTGTGTGCACATATGTGTGTGAATATATGTGTGTGCACATATGTGTGTGAATATATGTGTGTGCACATATGTGTGTGCACATATGTGTGTGAATATATGTGCTGACGAGTAAAAAGTATAAAATAAATTTTATGCTTTTTATTAGGCTGGACAAAAAGTTTGTTCAGCTTATTAATTAAAACTTCATATTTATCCCTATTTCCTCCCATTTTTCAAAAACTTCCTAATTTCAACCTCCCATAATTTCTTTTCAACTCAACTTTATCACCAAAAACTGCTTTAAGTGTCTTTTGCAGTCTTCCTGGGATTTGGAATTTCTTTCATTAAGAGAATTTGGTAAAGGCTAAATTAAATGGTAATATACACAGGTAGTATCTAATGAATATGATATATAGTGGGGTGGGGAGGTAGAATGAATAGCTGAAAATTCATAGCCAAGTTGGAATCATTTTGGATTGGTTACAAAAGAAACTTAAAACATGCAGTCATGAATCATGCAGATAAAATATTATATACTTTTCTCTTATTGATTTCTAGGTATAACTTATTTTTTTCTCAATTGCTACTTTCAGTTGATTTAACTGAGAGCAGTACTTGTTCGAATCAATCATTTGATTCAACAGAAGGAACTGAGTATACTCTTCCAATTTCACCATATTTAAAGCATCATCTTTTTTAGGATGAAAACCAGCTTTTACTTAGGTTAGTGATGGTTCATTTACTTTTCCTATGATCTATAGTGTCCTATTTTATAAAGTGTTCAGATTTCATAACTTTTTGTAATTTGTCTCAAAAAAAAAAAAACCCTGAACATGAGAATCTGGTCCAGTAGGATTTATTGTTTTGTTTATCTAAGTGGCTAACACAAACAAAATCTGGTGAAAGTATACTTCATTTTTTGGATTTGAATATTTTTACTATGATAGTCCCCTTCTGTATCAAATAATATTGTTTTGATTACTATCAACTTCAATTGATCTAACCAACAAGTGAATTTTGTTTAATCAAAGTACCTCCAATATGAAGCACTTTTGAGACACTTGGTTATCTGCAGAACCTACTCCATAAACTGTACAATTACTTGCATTTTTACCTTTTAAATTTTAAGAGCATATAATTCAGAAAATATTTTTCTTTCATTTCCTTAATCATTTAAATATTTATCATCAATCACTAGCGTAAAACTTTGCAAACCACTTTTGACACTAGATAATTTACAGTACCTTCTTCAAAAACTGCACAACTCATCTTGTTGCATTGAAAAGCATTTGTATGTTTAAAAAAAACACACATCATGCTTACAAAATTTTTCTTCTTCTATCCTTAATGTTAAAATCAAAAATAATATATATTCCAATTTTGACAAAGAAAGGCTTGCTGGCATTACAGCAGACAAAAATATAACCAAAAGCCATCTTTCTAAATGAAGTTAAAACTACACACTCCTAATACACTTTATAGGTCACCCAACATATATAGATCCATGAGTTTGTTCCTGGGAGGCTTGAAATCGCTTAGTTTACTAAAATACATTCCCACAATAGTTTATGACATTTAATGAATAAGCAAATATCTATAAAGAGAGAGCATTAGTCATAAACACATTAGCATTCCAGTGTATGAGCAGAAAATCATTCTCAGTGGAATAAACATATGTCAATCCAAGAATTTGAAATAACTAGCTTGATACAAGATTTGAACTCACATCTCATCCACATAAGCCATAAATATATATCATATTGACCCTCACAATTGTTGGCCTATACAGACAGAGTATATAAAAGAGTTAAAGAGGAACAAAGGGTGAGGATTGGAAACTCTTTCAGGTGTTCCAATGTTTATGTCTTAAACATTCTCTATAGAATAAATATGAGTGGAGTTTATATACTAATATAGATGTTTATTATTCACAGAGCAAAACTGTTGCAGGCTGCAGGAAGTTCTTTTATGGTGCCACTTGTTTTTGGCATTTGGTTTTGACAAGGGCCAGTGTATCGACACACTGGCATCAAGCCAACTTATTTCCCTCTTGCCCTGAAGAACAACAGACAGCAGCTTTGGTGGTGCTAATTTTAAGATTTCCAACTTTTGCTAGGTTGTGATGTTATTGAGGAAAGAAAGAAGAAAAAAGTCACTAGTACTGAAGAGAAAACAGAGATTCAAAATAGAGTCTTCAGAAAAATCAATAATTGTGTTTTTGAGTCAATCATCATCATTTACATTGACTAGTCAAACTTATCTGCAGATTCATTAACAGTGACAAACTTTTGTTATTTGTAGTCATACTATAGAACTGCTATGAGAGAAACATTGGTCATCTTCAAAGAATGGGTTAATGTTATTTTGATCAGTTGTTTCTCTAGCTTTCCTTGGGTGTATATTTATTTGAAACCCAATTTTGTGGCTTTGTTCAGTTGTTTAATTTTCTGTTGAAGAGATAAAATCAATGTGCAAGTTCTAAAAGATCACCAGGTGTAACATATCCTTCAGGAAGGTCAACAAATAACAAAACCTACTGTAGAGCTGAGACAGTTATTAATTACTATTATGTGTTAAAATTTTATTATAGAAACTTCCAAATGAAATGGCTACTATACTTAACTATGAACAAAATCTTACATTTAAATCTTACTTTTACACTCAAAAAATATAAATTATATGGGTCTTTCTCATGAAATCTCATTTGCCAAAGACGAGCTTTTAAGTCGAGTTACTGAAGTCTGTTTCCCACCGGACAGAATCTCTTTTATTCTATATATAGAGGGAGAGGTTAAGATTAATCTCTGGTGCTTGAGACACCCAAAAATGAATGAACCAAGGAAGCAGCACTCTTTTGTACCTTTAGTTTCATTGAAATGTCAGATTCCAACTTTGCCTTGTGTCATATTCCATTTGAAAACAAGGGCTGATAAATCATGGAATTCTGTAATCTGCTTTGGCCATTACACTCAGCTCTAGGGGGTCAATCTTCCCAGGCAGTATCTCACCTAGTGGACTGAAAAGAGGATGGTAGAGTTCAATCCCTAACATTGAGGTATTTTAATATGGGAAGTGTCGAAGTGTTGTGACCAATTCCATGTATGCATGGTACTGCCACTTTCAAAATGAACTTGTGCCATATTCTATCAAGTCAGCATCAAGTTAGATACTATCCTTTGGTTACTGTGCTAAATGTAAGTCACTGTGAATAAGGAACTATTATTTGGCTTATTACTCTTCTTGAAAAATGTTTTCCTGTTTAATTTTTTTATAGTCTGTGTTTAGCTTCATGTGAACAAAATTTGAAATACTGTTTTTTCAAGGCAGAGAAAGATGCACCAACTTTCCTATCTCTATTTATGTCCATGATAGACTAAAATGAATTTAGTAAATATCTATAAATAAATATAGGTATGATACAAGCTTCATATTACCTCTTATTTAGTTACTAATTATTAATCTAAACAGCAGATGAGTTCTTTTTTAGTGCTTTTCATCCAATACAAGGCCCAAGAGCTTCTCAAAGTAGTGGGTTACTGAATGAGGTTGTTGAAATTCAATAATAATTGACCCTAGACTTGAAGAGGTCAAGACTGTAGTGATGAAGGAAGCATTCTCTTGTGAGTTGGTTCTCAGGAAGAAGTTGTCTGAGTGAAATTCCTAGCTGTGAAGGTCTGAAATTGTGGAACTAAGGAATATAGTTTATTAAATTTATAAAGTTCCTCATTAGTTATCAAAATAAATATTGTTGATTATTTTTGTTTATGTCCTGGAAAAGATTTTTCTAAGTAAAAATGATTTGGAGTTCTAAAAATGAATAACCTCCATTGTATGAAAGACAGTCCAAGAATAAATCTTTTTTTCTTTTATTAAGAAATGATTAGCATAAAACAGAAAGGCTCAACTGAGATCTTTGGAATTTTTCTTCAACCCAAACACATCCAAGATCAACATACATGCATCAACATTATCAACTCAAGTTAAATCAGCACAAAATGCAGATCAGATTTACAATTCACAACAATAACCTAATTAGATTTTTTCCCCCTTTTCAAAAAATCAATAACATAGATCAATAATAGTGAGTGTTACGCTTAGAATTTAAAGAAACGTTTGTTTTTCAAAAGATTAGGAAAGATGAAACTTTCAATAAAATTTTTTAAGGAGGAATTCACACAAAACTGAGGAAAGGAAATTCATTGAATGAAGGTATAAACATTAAGAGGAGAGGTCTGTTCCTCAGGTGATGCTAAGTGGCTTAGAAAACATTTCACATGGTTTTATTAATCATTAGTTCAAATTTATATTTAAAAAAAAAAAGAAGCTGAATAAAAATGAAAATATCAACAACAATTTTTGTTTGAAAATTAAATTGATTTTATGCAAATTTTCATTTTGCATCTGGACAATATACAACTTTTTTTTTTAATCCTATCACCCCCTGCAAGGCAGTAAAGCCACTAAGACAAGGAATTACTGAATGTGAAAGAATAAGCAAAAAGAAAAACATTAAGGAGTGAGAACAATAAAAGAAAAGGAATCAAGAAGACAGTCAATTTTTATCTTTGAAATTTTAAATGCAAAGTCAATTGTTATCAATTGACATTGCATTTACATTTTTAGTGGATGTCTGCAACAGATGATCTGATTGTCAAAGGAATAAAAAGAACTGATCCAGCCAAGTTGGAATCCTTTTGGATTGATTACCAATGAAACATGCAGTTAGGAATTATGCAGGTAGAATATTATATTTCTTTCTCTTAATGACGTCTAAATGCATTTTTTTTCTATTCCTACTTTTGAGAGCAATACTTGTTTGAATCAATCAATAAAGAATTTAAATGCAATGTCAATCACCATCAATTGATATTGCATTTAAATTTTTGAAGATGAAAATTGGCTGGAAAGCATTTAGTCAGAAGAGAGTTTCACAAATGATGTGTGAGAAAATAAACTGTCAACATAGGATTACATCTAGCAAATTCAATGGTGAACCGATGATACCTTGCTGCTAATCTAGTATTACTCTTAAATTCATAAATTCCAGATGCCATAAAGAAGAGTTTATCTAAACAATTACCATGAAAGTATTCATAGGAAAAGCAGAGGGAAGTTACATTAAAGCAGTGGGAAAGTGACTGAAGCCGAGATGCCAGGTTAGAACCAATACAATTGCTTATTCTTTGCATATTATCAAGAATCTTTGAATATAGATCAGGAGCACTGGACCATATGTAGCAGCAATATTCAAAGCATGATAAATAGTAGACTTATAAATATTTAAGATAGATTCTGGAAAGAAAAATTATCTAACACAACACAGCAAACGAACTTTTCTAGCAACAGACATAGCAATGGCTTCAATATAATCTTTCCACTTCATGTCAGCCAAGAATATTAGCCTGAGAAGATGCAATGAGTCACTCTTATGAAATATAATATCAGCCATGATGAAAAGAGGCAGGAAGAGGTCTTTCAGGTGATTAATATAGAGAAGATCTGTTTTGGAGGCATTAAAATTAACAAGATATTCCTTGCACCAGTTAACAACAGACTATAGTTCAAATTTTAGATCAGCTGATAATTTGACCTTATTGAACTGATCAGACTTACTATCAAGACAGGAACAAATGGTTGTGTCATTAGCATAGATATCAAGTTGAGAACTGATGTCATCAGGAAGGTCATTGATGAAAATTAAGAGCAAAGTAGGTACAAAGATAGAGCCCTGAGGTGGTGAGTGGGGACATGCCTGTATTTGTACAAAAGAGTGGCTATTCAGAACAGCTTTCATTTTGTAATTTGAAAGACTGAATCAGTTAAAAAAAACTTTCAGAAATACCATAGCCTTTCAACTTTAGAGGGAGACTGGTATACCAAACTCTGTCAAATGATTTCAAGATGTCTAAAAACAACAGCTTCTGAACTTCACCAGTCTTATCTAAAGCTTGATAGATATTTTAAGCAATAATTGTTAACACATCAGCAGTTGATCTGAAGAAGCGAAAGCCATATTGCTTGTGTGAGAGAAGGTCTCATGATGTGAGATGCTTAACTAATTCAGAATTGATTAAGGCCTCTCTAAACTGTGTCTAGAGATTATATGCAAAAGAGGTATTGTCAAATATTTTATGTAAAATTCATAGCTATGTGTTATCCAATGAAATAATTTGTGCTATTATGTATAGCATGAAAGCATTTAAGTCCCGATTTTTAATTTCAGATTGATATTTAGTATTTTTTCAGTAATTATAGCAATTTGCAGTGTCAAGATATTATTTTCAAGAACTAGAGTTTAGTATTATGGCTCATAAAAAAGAACTAACAATGAATGAAAAGACTATATAATCAAAGAAATTAGCAAAGGAAAGTCTTCGCTTCAAATTTCTAAAGATTTGAAAAGGAATCATCGAACAAGCAATATGTCAAATGGGAATTCAACCATAGAAAAAAAAGTCTTAGTCTGAATTCAGGAATTTAACAAAGCAAAATCTATCACATAACCGAAGAGAATTAATAAGAAACCTGAATGTGTCAAGTGCGTTCATATTTGAGGCCACTGAAGCTCCTATAGTGTCAAGGGAAACAAGGTGTAAAGCATAAAGAAAGTTTGCTGATGTAAAAAAAATCAAATAAAGAAATCTATTTTAACAAAAAAATCATAAGGAAAGGAGATTGCAGTGGGCCAAAAAATACATGAAAACTAATTTCAGTAAAGTGCTTTTTACAGATGAATCAAGGATCACCCTCGATGGGCTCGAGGATGGGTTTGCAAGCAACATAGCTCAAGAAAATTTTTTAAATGCCAACAAGGCGGCAGTGGGATCATGACATGAGCTGGGATTATTGGTAATGAGCTTGTGGGTTCATTTAAATTGAAAGATGGGGTTAAAATGAATTTCAAAAGTTACTGTGATTTTCTAGAGCAATATTTCTTTGAATGGCTTGATAACCAGTCTTTAGCCAAGTGTAGATCTATGATCTTTATACAAGACAATGCACCAAGTCATGCATCAAATTTTACTAAATCCTGGTTGAAAGAAAAGGGATTTGTTGAAGATTCTCTTATGGACTGGCCTTCAAATAGCTGTGACTTGAATCCCATTGGGAACCTGTGGAGCATCCTCAAAAGAGATATTTATTCTAATAGAAGGCAATTCAACAGCAAGTGTGACCTCTGGGAGGCAGTTAAAGTTGCTGCAAACAACTTCCCAGCTGCTAAAATTGCAAATCTAACATCAGATGTTGACAATAGGCTGCTAAGAGTTATTGAAAAGAAAGGAGCATTTGTGCAATACATTTTAGGAGGTTCTTATTTATTGTTAATATATCTTATTTTTAAAATAAAATGTTTTTTTATATTTTTTCTTTAAGAAATTGACAAATTTGTTCTAAAATCTTTTCATATTATTTTTTTACATTAGTTTTACAAGGTATAATAATGTAAAAGTACCCAAATAAATAGTTGCAAATAAACTATTGACAGTTAAATTAGTCTATTTTGTTAACTTAGTAAAATTTTTTCCAACCATAAACAATAGTTTTCTCTATCACTATATATCTAAGTTAATAATATTGAGTAGAATCTAAACAACATCATAATAGGACTTTTAACATTATAGACGCAACACTTTATACCAATTCATAACTTGCATATAATCTCTAGACGCAGTTTAGTAGTTTAAAAAAATAAGAGGTAGAAGACTAATAGGCCAATGGTTGAAAAAGTCAGACAGTTCACCTGAGTTCTTAACTGAACTGGAACAACAGAGGAGGATTCCCAACAAGAAGGAAAGTAAGATGCATCTATTGTACAGCTTAGAGAACAGGAGCCAGTTTGACAGCACTTAAGGACTATTGCAGGGATACTGTCAGGTCCACATGCTTTGTGGGAATCTAGATTAGAGATGATAACAGAAACTATGGAAGGAGGTATATGCATATCACTCAATAGAGACTCAGTTTTAAGTCAGGCAAGGATGTTCCAGATGAATTGAGAAGAATTTGAAGAAAATTTATGGGCAAAAATATCTGCTTTATCAGCTGATGTTAACACCTCAAATTGAATGAAGAGAGGAGGAATAAAAAAAACTTACTCTTATTTAATACACTATTACACAGTCACCAGTAATCACGAGAGCCAAAGTTGTCAGACATTATATGGTACCTCATTCTACCAGCAAACAAAGACTTAGCCCCTTGAGGACACATTTATTGTGTGCAGCCACAAATGTGTGTCTGTTATGCCTGGAACTGTTATAAATGAAAAAAGTGATTCCTGTAGGATATAGTGGCTGAACAGGCAGGTGTGAACCATGGAGAGGATTTTGATTTCCCCTGATATTTCCAAGAAGAAACAATAGCATTGATGCCAGTTTTAACTTAATAATGAACCTCACTAACACAATTCTCAATAAACAGGTGTGGAAAATAAAATATTCTATCAAGAGATACTGAAAAAATTCTCATCTCAACTGAGAAGTGATTAAAAAACCCTTACATTTGTTCATTAGCTTAGATTATTTTTTTTAGGTCAAGCCTCACACTTTTTACCAGCCCTCATCATATTTTATTTTAGTGCTTAAACTTGTGTGGATGTGAATATTCTTCTAAAATATAAACCTGACACACATTTAAAGGAGGCATATTCTTTGTAGAATACTTGCATGCAGATATGGAATAAATATTTCAACAATGTCACATAATTCAAATTTAGATACATAAGCAGATGATTTATAAAACAAAAAAAAATCTTGAAACACACCAAATTGCAAACATCAAGGAATGTGCTGACCCTTTGTTATCTGAAGAGATAAATTTCCAGACCCCAAACTTTCTGAATTTATTATTTGGCTTCCAGTGTTAGTTTTGTTACTAAAATAGCAAAACATGTAAATTCCTTAAATGACTTATTGAAGAATTTTTAAGATTTTCAGCAAATTACTTTCCTATTCTTAAGAAAATGCAGAAGATAACATGCTAGAATTAGCTGTTTCCGCAATATCCTGTTTGGGGATTGAAATGAAACTGGTTTGGTAGATGTTAAAAATTCTGATTGAGATTGTTAATTTCTAAAGCAGAGTGGAAATAACATATTTCATTCTCTTCTATTAAATAAATTCAAATGATTGGATTCATGCTGCAAAGGCAAATCAACAAAATTTGTTTCTTTAATTGTCAACCTCTCTGCGATAAATGACAGGTAAAAGGGGATAATAAATTGCAGCTGAAAAAGTGAATTATTGCCTCATTTACCTGAAAGTTAATTTCACACATTAGAAAAATAAATCAAGAATAGTAAGATGAACAGAACAAAGCTTAAATTTAGTTGTTTTTCTGTTTCATTTTAATTAAATTGCAACAATTTCAATGTTCAGACAAATGAGCTTCACTCTTTAGTTTCACTAGTACAAACCTTTACAGTTAGGATGTGCTATTCTACATCCATGGTGTTAAATCTCCCACATTTCCCCTGTATTTCATTGATAAAAGAAAAACTTCCCTCGGGTTTTCCTTGAGAATTACTAATTTTTGTATCAAAATCCTGAGTGAATGCAAAAGTCTGGAGTCAATGTTAATCACTATCCTCTTTCTCCTAAGCCTTTTACTGGGTGAACACACACATTTCAAGGAACTGAAAAGTCTTAACCTTAAAGTTACTATGACAACTAATCTAAAATATATATGTTTCTCTATTGAAAATAGAATTAGTAACAATTCTAATGAAATTATTTTTTACAAACACAGCAAATCTATGACACTGTCCTTCAAAACAGTGGCTATAAATCCCTGAACTGAAATATAACAAACATAAAAATAACAACAACGATAAAAACAGAAAGAGAAAAATCATTTGGTATGCACTCTCATTTAACCAGATATTTAAGGCATAAATTTCTAAAATTAGTTGAAAAACACTTCCCTAAAAATGTTTAACAGAAATACTCTAAAATTGATCTATATTTGTAGTGATAACCTTGAGAAGATTATCAAAAGACATAATAATTGAATTTTAAGCAAATATAATAACCTAAATAATCAACAACATTCTAAAAAATTAATGATCACAATGACAATAATTGCAATTGCTGAAACCTATTGAGTTTCTATTAGAAAATAAATGTCTAACTGACTCTATAAGCTACCTATGCTCTATTTCTACCATAGAAAATCCCACAATAATAAAATTTTATATTGGATGTACCAAGAATCCTTTTAAAACCGACCATTATTTTCACACCCTATTTTTTAATAATAAAACTTACTGCAAGAGCATATCACTTTCTACTTATTATTGGCAATTAAAAGATGCCAATAAAACCCCTACCTTAAAATGAAAAATATAAAAAAAAACAGAACTTGTAAATCTTTACATGAGCCATATTTTCTATGTTTACAGGAAAAATTACAAATTATCAAATTCCCAAAACTAAACTTGCACAATAAATGTTAATGAAGTAATTTTCATTTGTCATTATCGTCTACAATGTAGCCTAAAGTATAGGCAATTTTTCTTAATATAACTACATAATCTATAATTTATCCACTATAATATATTGATTGGTTCTCCTACCTTCTGATAATTTGTTATGGCTTAATGGAGAGATCACCCACTAAGTCAACTATATATGTTTGATGTGCACTGTATAAAAAAAAAAAAACTTACCCCTCTTTGTCTCATGTTCACTACTTCAAGTTGAAAAATAACTTGTAACCGTTTCACGGTGACACACGTGATAACTTTTCAGACTTGCTAAATGCTACGTGTCTGCCATTCAATTTATTTCATCAGAGGCATAGAAAATGTCTGGGTCTCAAATAATATTAAGTCTCTATCCGTCTTTACCCTTACAATCACATTTTTCCTATCCATCATAACCTGACTTTCTATTGGTTCCCCGAGACAAACCGTCCATAAATCCTCCCAAATAATTGTCTGGATTTGGTAAAAATTGTGTTGTTTTTAAGCTTCTATACATAATGACTCCTAACAGAAAAATATCTCATTGCCTGATGAGGTGCTAATAAGATAGTACCAAAACACAACGGCTCTTATGTTGCAGTAAACTATGTTTTTATTATAAACTTATAATAAAAATATTATATATATATATATATATATATGTGTGTGTGTGTGTAAAAAGAGCAAAACATCTTAGTGTTTAAAGGAAGCCTGTGCAAGTTGCTTTGGAAAGAAAATAAATTACTGTAAATTATCTTCTCTGTAATATATTAAACAAACAAAAACAATGAAACAGAATTTGAAATAATTATTAAGTCTATAATTTTACAAGTATGAAATTGCTTATTGTCCCTGGAGACAAATCTAATTCTATTTTCTGTCATTAGTTTCTCCTCTTCCCACTCATTTGCATAAAACATATTACTTCCTGTCATTAAAGTCACTACTTTTGCCAAAAATAACCTGTGAGATTTTACCCAATGTCTTCAAGGTTGTACATTACAAGATTCAAAAGAAAGACTGAGACATTTTCTAAATTTAGTTAATTTCGGAGTTCCTCAGGAATCTGCTGTATTGATGGCACCAGAAAATAAATGGTGCATACAGTGCTAGACATTCATTTCAGCACTTTTTACTACTACTCCACAGAAATTGAGTTAAAACCTCAACTTATTATGTTATATATATATTTATAAGGTTGTTACAAAAATAATAACCGCTCGAAATGTTGTATTTTGAAAAGCCATTTTAAAATAGTATTCATGGTATACATAATAATTAATGTGTGCACTTTTATTAATTTTGATTTTATTTTCAGACAGAAATATCCTTGAAGCATAGAAGCCCTTAATTATACTGTCCAACAACTAAAACATTACTGAGCAGAGAAGAACCGTTTCTAAGGTAACTTTTTGTATAGATTATGAAAATGACATGCATTTTTGCCTAACAGGTCTCATATTTTCTTAAATTGTGATTGAAATTTTTACATTATTATGTAAATTTTACACTTATGCATAAGTTTCAAAATTACTTTATATATTAAAATATTTTTTTTTTCAGGTAGATATAACACTTAGATAAATTAAGATGCTAAGAGAAACTTGTAATAACGATCCAGATAATTTTTGTTATATTTGTGGCTGTGTAACAACAAAGGCTTATAAGCAAAAAAACTTTGTAAACTATATTTCAAAATTGAAGTGGGAGATTAAGACAAGAAATGAGCACCATATATATGCTGTTCATTTTGTTTCCTTGCTCTATCAAAATGGGCAAATGGTTCTGAAAAAGGCCTCAAATTTGGTGTTCCAATGATCTAGAGAGAGATGCAAAATCACACTGAAGATTGCTATTTCTGTCTTACTAAAGCACTAAAGCACTTACTAAAGCACTAAAGCACAATATTAACTTCATATTTTTAATTAAATTCTAGTTTTACCCTTAGTCTTAGTAATCATTAGTCTTCTAAATAAAGTAAAATGGTATTCATGTGTTATTTTTATTTCAGGTATGACAAAAAAACGAAAAAATCTGTCGAATACCCAAATCTTAGATCAGCGATTCATCCTGTGCCACATTCTAAAGAAATTCCTGTTCCACCAAGACCAAAAGCTGAAGATTTTTTGGAATTTTCCAATTCCAAACAGTCAGAACCAGAGGGCGCATCTTCATCTAAGCATGATGAATCTTTAGAGATGGAAGCTTCAAAATCAGAACCAAGTCTCTTCACCTGGACTGAGCTAAACAATCTAGTGAGAGATCTTAATTTAACAAAACATCATAATGAAGTGTTAAGTTCATGGCTACAAGAAAAAAATATACTGTATAAAGATGTTCGAGTAAGCAAGTTCAGATTGTGTTCTGATGACTTTGTACATAAATTTTCTTTAGAAAACAATTTGTCATATTGTAATAACATTCTTGGACTGTTGATGGATTTGAATTTGAGATACAACCCTACTGAATAGAGACTGTTTATTGATTCTTCACTTTACAGTACAAAAGCTGCACTTCTGCATGATGGAAATGCCCTACCATCAATTCCAGTTGTCCATTCAGTGGTTTTAAGACAGAATTACGAAAATTTGGCATTTATTCTAGAAAAGATAAAGTACGAAGAGCATAAATGGCAAATCTGTTAGGATTTAAAAATGGTTGCAATTTTGAGTGGACTTCAATTAGGTTTCACAAAATGTATGCGCTTCCTATGCAAATGGGATAGCCACACTAAAAAAGAACATTACATACGTTCAGAATGGGAATCCAGAGATGGAACACCAAGCTCCCACAATGTCATTCGAGAATGACTTGTGGAAAAGAAAAATCATTCTCCCTTCCTTGCATATTAAATTAGGGTTAATCAAGCAATTTGTAAAAGCCCTAGACACCGATAAACCTGCTTTTAAGTATCTAAGAGAAAAGTTTCCCAAATCAAGTGATGTAAAAGTAAAGGAAGGTGTATTTGTTGGTCCACAGATTAGAAAACTTATGCTTGATGACACTTTTGGTAATACTATGACTGAACTGAAGCTAGCAGCATGGGTTAGCTTCAAGAGAATATGCAATATATTTTGGGGAAAGCATAAGTCTGTGGATTATGAAGTTTTAGTGGCTGATTTGATTAAATTGTATCAAAGATTGGGATGTAACATGTCTCTAAAGCTCCATTTCTCCATACCCATCTTTCATTTTTTGGGGAAAATCCTTCAGATCTAAACAATGAACACAGTGAATGATTTTACCAAGACATAACTGCAATGGAAACTCAGTACAAAGGAAAGTGGAGCTCAGCTATGTTGGGAGATTTGATTTGGAGTCTACAATGTGATGAGCCTGGTAGCAAGCATAAGAAGAATCCCAAGTACCATTAAACATAGCTCAAAATTTAGATTTGTCTCATTTATACCTTTTTCTTGCAATTTAAGTTAATTTTACAACTTTTTGAAACATTTTATGATGCGAAATTGTAAAAATAAATAATTAAAATAGTATATTTTCTTTGCAAATCTAAATATAGTTGTATATATTTGTAAAATATGGTAAACAATCATTAAAATTTTCATCTAAAATCACTTAAATTAATTAAGTGAAACTATAGTATTTGGTCTAAAAAACTTTAATTTACAAAAATATGCTGATAGAGAAAAACGGTTTGTGGATTCAGAATCAGTGCACCTTACTGAAAGTCACCTACTCTTAGCCTAGTAATTCTTTGAAAGTTAAAAATTGTTGGACAGTGTTATGAACATGACAAAACATGATCTTCATTTACTTTTCTTGCACGAGTTAAAAATGGGCACAGTGCCTCTCAACAGAGCATGAGGGGATGGGTCCACAAGTGATCAGACAGTACAAAGGTGGTTCTAGAAAGTCTGTATTGGTGATGAAAGCCTTGAAGATGAGGAAGGTAGAGGATTGAATCTTGACAACAAAAAACTGCTAGCAGTTGTTGAACAAAACCCACGTCAAAGTGTCAGAGAAATGTCTCAGATGCTTGGGTCAGCACTGCAACAATTTCATGCGATTTGCAGAATACTGGCAAGGTGAAAAATCTTAAAAAATTGGTTTCTCATAATCACAATAAAAATCAAAAACTTAGGTATTTTAAAGTGTGCTTGATACTCTTTCTATGTAACCCCAATTATCCCTTTATTGACTTAATAGTCACTTGTGATGAAAAGTGGATCCTTTATGATAACTCTAAATAATCAGGTCAATGGCTTGCTCATGATGAGTCCCCCAAACATTTCGCAAAGTCAAAGTTGCATCAGCAAAAGATTATGATGACTGTCTGGTGGTCTGCAATTGGTGTTATCCACTACAGCTTTCTGGAAGCCAATCAGAGCATTAATGTAGAGCTTTACTACAATCAACTTGCTGAAATGCAAGCATATCTGCAAAAAATTGAGACCTGTATGGGTGGATCAACATGGTCTAATTCTGCCCCACAATAATGTGCAACCACATGTTGCAAGAATAATGTTGCAAAAACTTAGACTTGGGTTATAAGAGTTTACCATGTCCTCCATATTCTCCTGATTTTTCACCCACTGATTATCATTTTTTAAGCACTTAAGTACATTTTTAAATGGTAAAAACTTATTTCCAAACCAAAGGTGGAATCAACTTTCAAAGATTTTGTTGCATAACAGCCAATAACTTTTTATCAATGAGAAATAAATAATCTCATAAATCAATGGAAGAGATGTATAGATGCTCAAGGTTCATATTTTGGCTAATTTCAACATTTCTACAATTAATTTTTCAAGAATAAAATTATGTTTATGAAATTGGTCATTATTTTCGTAACAGCCTAATATATATGGAATAACGATAAATAAATTTTTATATATCAAGAACAAGTGTAGAGGAAGGATGTATGACAAAGTAGAAAAGCTTTTGGGTGATACATTTTGTCCTTTAAGACTTCATTAAATTATGTGTGCTTAAATTGATGTGACAACAGGTGCATGAATGAGTGACAGTGACAGTGACACCAGAAATTTTATATTTAGAATTGTTTTTTTAGTGTGTTTTATGTGTCTAGATAATTTCATTTAGATTCTTTTTGTTATTAAATCATTATCTTTGTTTTTAAATATCCCAAATTGTGATAATAAATCTGCCAAGAATGGTGAAATGTAGGAACCTGGGCACAAATTTTCTGTTGATGACCTCGTAACTAAAGCACTTTGTAAACATTTTTGTTTGAGTAAATTACTTTCTCTTTTAAGTAGAGTAGCATTTTTATGACAAAATTGTGGTCAGTCTCATTACAGTGAGCAACTAATGTGCTTCATGTATTGTTTTTTTATAAATGTCTCTTGTGTTCATATAGTCCTTTATTTAAACTTGAAGTTTCTCCAACATATTCTTTCTGGCAATCCTTGCAATTGATAGTCCAAAAAGTTTGGAGCCCGAACTCTTACTTAGCATCTTGAGAGAATGTTCTGATCAACAGATGAATAATATTGGGGTTTCTTGTAGTGCCATGTCATGCATGGATGGGTGTCCCTGCAAGTGCCTCTGGTGTGAAGCCCTGAGATCACATTATACTGCAGTCTGTGCCAGACTGATACTACTACACTAGGCCTCTCTTTAACAAAAAATCTCTAATTATGACATCATGCAAAGTAAGAATTAAAACTAAACCAGCAAACAAAAATCACCTAAACCTGTTAACATCTCTTTCTCGAACATTCGTGGTATCCGAACCAGCTTTTGCAGACATCCCCCTGTAACTTATTCCTCTTTCTCATCACTCACCTCTTACGTAACACCCTGCACAACAGTGGTAGTTCCGTCTTGCTTGGGGAGAAATAATTTAAAAAAAATTATATGAATATGAATATATATACACACACACAGACATTAGACACTCCAATAGGAGGGTACACCAACTCAATTCTCAACCAAACATAGCTGCACCTGGTTATAATGGGAGAAATCTTTTGCAGAACCAACCACACTTTTTGAAATAGCTGAAAACTAAGAGCTGATGGCACAGTTACTATCCATTACTCCATGATTATATATATGAGTGTATAAGGAAGGAAGAAAAAAATTTTTTTACAACATCCAAAACATTAATTTTAAACAGTGCTCGATATATAATATATAGAGCTGTGTATATTTATTATAAATTATATTTTAGAACATGTACAATTTTTTCCATTCCTGTTCACACCACTTGATGAGACATTGTAGTTTCAATGTCGAAACAAATGTATGATTTGTAGTGGATATATAAAAAATTTGTACATGTTCTGAAATATAATTTATAATATATTTCTACATGAACATACACAAAAGAGTAGTAACATTCACTCAGCATCACCCACATCACAAAATCTGACCAAAAGATGAAATGTAAAGACTGGGAAGGGGGTGAAATTGCCTCTTGATTGGGGGGAGAATTTTTCAGCACATTCTTCTATACATATATCAGTCAGTCAAGTGCCATACGTGATACATGCTTTGGGCGATCATGTCTCAAAAGAGACATGACTGAGTAGAAGATTACCCTGCAGTAGGTTGCCATTGCTTTCTGTGATAGACTAGTTGCCAGCCAAGGCTATAGAACCCAATCTGTCCTGTTATTTAACCCATAACTGGTGGGAAGAGATGGATTAATATCTTTCCCGAGGGTATTTGTGTGAAAGTGAATGCAAGAAATTCAAGTGGAATTTGAACTCTGCTCCCCGTTCAGAGCCGATATTCATTACACCATAATGCACATCCCTATACATATGTCAGTCAGTTAAGTGCCATACGTGATACACGCTTGGGCGATCATGCCTCGAAAGAGACATGACTGACTGGGCAGAAGATTATCCCGCAGTAGGTTGCCATTGCTTTCTGCGGTAGACTGGTTGCCGACCAAGGCTATAGAACCCAATCTGTCCTGCTATTTAACCCATAACTGGAAGGAAGAGACGGATTAATACCTTGCCCAAGGGTATTTGCGCATAAGTGAATACAATGGATTCAACTGGAATTCGAACTCGGCTCCCCGGTTTCTCGTTCCGAGCCGATATCCACTGTACCACAATGCACATCCTAGGTAGCCCAAAAAAGAAAATGTTATACATTTCAAATGTCAAAATGACTTTTTCAGGTTAATAATGGTTTCATTCATGGAACCTTACATTTGTGTTGGGTGGGGGTGGGGAGATGAAATACAACAACTCGTTACACTTCTACATTAACCAAAGAATGAAAGGTGCAGGCATATTTAGTTTTAAATTTGTAAAATTTTGGCATCTGATGCATCTAGAAGGAGAGCTTTATAATGATTTTGTTTTTATTGCAACTGATTTTAAATAGTAATTGACTTGTTAAGAAAGGAGATTTGCTGCATTATCTTAAGCAGATAAACTTAGAAATTAGTGCCTTTCAATACTATTTCACTATAATACTTTTCAATACTATTTCACTATAATACTTTTCAATACTATTTCACTATAATACTTTTCAATACTATGTCACTATAATAAATTATTCTCTTTTAATTAAAAATATATATTTTTAAGTTAACATTATGGTCAGACTTACTAATGCCTTAAGTGTGTTTTGTAAGATCCCTTTTCTTTCATTTATATATAATATATAATACTGCACAAGCCAAAACTAGGAACCCCCACCACAGAGATGATAAACCTTTATAGTACTAACAACCTTCTTATATCAAATTTTTACCTTTTACACACCACAAACTATAATCAAATCTAATTTAAAGTTTTATAGAAAAAAGTAATTTCCTAAATTCAAAATTAAGGTTAAATATACAAAATTAAATTAATTATAAAACTGTGCTTAAATACAAAAATATTCTATAGTCTTACAAATAAACATTAAAGATAGGTCCAATCCCATCCTTCCCCACCCTTTACACCTTCTTATTCTCCCCCTCTAATAAAACCAAAGAATAAAGGCTAGCCAACCGGTCATAAAACACACTTTCATGAATTAACTATATCCCCTACCTACCCCACTTTCTTCAAAATTCTGGACAATTTACAAGATTTATTCCCTTATAGCTAACCCCCACCAACAACCCACAAACAACTCCCAAATATAAGAAAAGAGGTCTTCCATTCCTTTCCACACCACCTGATGAGACATTGGAAGTCCAATATCAAAACAAAATGTACAATTTGTAGTGGATATATATATATATATATATATAAATTGTATCTAAACTTATTTATAAATGGAACTTTGTGTGTGTGTGTATCCGTTACCTATAGACTCCAAAACAGCTAAACCGATTTTCTTGAAAATTTACACAGTTGTATTATAAGTGTTTTTAGCTAGGTTTTGTGTCCAGGTACCCCGATAAATATCAAAAATCGAAAAAAATCAAGTTATAGAAGGAGTGGTCCGATTTTAATCAAATTTGATACACTTATCGACAAAGATATAAGAAACGATATTCAGAAGTTTCAACATTGCAGTTCTTACAATAGTGCAGAAAATCAATAATATATATATATATATATATATATATATATATATAAAAGGCAAGATGTTTGTGTGTGTGTCTGTTTATCTGTCTGTATGTCCTTTATACAAATCCACAATTTTTATCCGATTCACACCAAACTTCACACAAATATTCTTTAGGCTGAGTCTGAGCTCCAGGACCATGGATTAGTTTTAAAGCTTTCATTACACCCGAGCAATGCTGGTCTATACTGCTAGTATGTTCTAAACTGTAATTTATAATAAATATTCACAGTTCTATATTATATATCGGGTACTGTTTTAAATTAATGTTTTGGATGTTGGAAATTTTTCTTCTTCCTTATTCACTGGATATGTATATATATATATATATATATATATTAATTCTTTGATGTTTTACTTGTGTACTTCTTGGGACAATCTTTTTTAGAGAGAGTTGAAACAAATTTATCTCTAAGATTTGATAAATTCTTCCCAATTATAATCATTTTTTAGTTATATGCCTGGATTTATCACAATACCATTTTCTTTTAAAATTGTTTTTTATTTTATTCATTTTTGTATAGAAAATAATTAAAAAAATTGGAGGGATTTAGAAGCATTTTCAATGTATTTCACTTCATGTAAATGTTGAGGCCTGCAAATTCTAACTGCTCTTAAGTTGATAATTATTTTGGATATTGTTTTGTTGCTACGGCAAAAAAAAAGTTTATGAAATCATTTTTATTAATAGATTAGTTTTAAATAATTATCAGTACAATTTAACATGATAGCAAATCTATTGTTTGTTTCAGTTTCCTAAGTAAAATCTTGAGGTTGTTTAGTTTGTTTACATGGTTAGGTAATGTTGTTTAGAAGGGATGTACTAATAAAGCATAATAAATATATTGGAAATATGTTGACTGTTGAGTTAAATATTTTGGAAGTGAACAGTGTAGGAATTCTCAGAAAAGACAAGCTAAAACAACTCTAGAGAAAATCTTTCATGGATAATCCAAACTTTTGTTTATAAAAATTTATTATTGAAAGTGAAGTAACAGTGTGTAATAAGTCAGCTAATCTTATCTATTAGTCGAGACATGTTATTATGCTTGTATTAGATGTTGTGTTGAAAGTTATTTAAACATTTTTTAAGAAGTACATTAGTGTATACCAATTTTATTTCTAAACTAGCCACAAGTTTATCATATTTATATCTTTTTGTTTTTCAAATAAGTTGCTGAAAGGATTATAGGTTACAAAAAGTGGCTATGGCTTTTGTTAATCTATGAAGAGCACTTCCAATTTCAGATACGATAGAAAGGATTTATTCCAATGCAACCTATGGTTTTGGTAAACCATAAAGTTTGGATATTTTAGGGCAGAATTCAATTAATTTTGACCATGTTTTGTCCTCATTAATATTCTAATTTTTTGTTGTTGTAGTTATTCTTATTCATGATAACAATTTGACTTTCTTTGTTGAAGACAGTGATGGAAATATCCTTAGATTTTGCTAAATATTTTCTAATTTCTTTTCTGTGTTTTTCTGTTAGCAATGCTTTATTGTCTTTGCCAAAAGTGGTAATGAATAAAATCTTTAAGTGACACTTACTAAAATCTGTATAATTATATTTGGGGCTTTCAATTTTTGTATCAATTAGGTCTTTTTTTTTTTTTTTTTTTTAAATTCTGACAGTAAAATTTTAAATTTATGGTCTCTGATGTGTTTAGATGTACAGCTTAACTAACTTCATTCGACTTCTCAACTCTCGTTTTTATTACTGTTTGGGCACCTGGACATAGTGTAATGGTTAGCAAGCTTGTCTTGCTTGAACTTATAAAAACTGCGTAGTGAGTTCACTTCTCACTGGGTACCCTGTACATTCAGCCTTATGCCACATCTATGTAGTGCTTAGAAAATTGATCTGGGCACCTCGACATAGTGTAATGGTTAGCAAGCTTGTCTCACTAGAACTTATTAAAACTGAGTAGTGAGTTTTTTTTGCACCCCATGCTATTGGCTTTGTGCCACAGCTGAGCAATGCTTAGAAAATCAACTCATTTTTATCACTGTTTCACATCCTTACAACTTTAGTGTCCATATTTTCGCAACCATGCCTATACATATGCAATTGCATCAATAGGAACATTATTTTAGTCTGATGAAGTCTTTTTGAAGGCTGAATGTGTTACATATATTTTTTCTCCATTTTGTCATTCAGTTGCCTCACATTAGTCTGATATATAGACCTTATATACCGTATTCTTCCATATATATTGTGTATCTGGGCAACAATCCTTTTATACAAGTTTCATTAAAAAACAATGAACTGACATTTTATTTAAATTTTTCTCCTCAAAATTTTCTTTTCTGGATGTAAATTATGTAGAAATTGTCTAAATGTTTTGTATGTTCAAGCACTTCCAGCTATACTTTAAGCCATCATCAAGGATGATTTCATTTTTACTTTTAATGGAATGTTTTATTTTCCAAACATGATTAGCAATAATTTCTTAGTAATATCAACTATGAACATGGCCACAATGTGCTGACCATGCTTGAAAAATAAATCATTCCTATAACTATATTCATCCACAATCCTTACATTCAGTTAAAAGTAAAAATAATCTTTGATAATGGCTGAATGTATAGCTGAAAGTACTCGAATATACAAAATATTTGAACAATTTCTACAGAATTTATGTTCAGCAAGAAAGAAAATTATAAGAACACAAGAAAAATTAAATAAAAATCTTAACTTCAGTCAGTTCTTATCAGTCATTTTCAATGAAACTTCCATATACATACATACATACATACATACATACAGTGAATGCCATGTTAACTTGTGACCCAAACCAGCAAAGATGAAAAAAAAGTTTAGCATAACAATGACACTTATGAAATTTTCAGATAAAATTTCTTCAAAATGAGAATTCTTGTCTACAGAAGTCATAGATTTGTAATAAGAGTTTGAGAAATTCAAGCAGATATACAAAGAATGACTTACCAAAGCGTTGTATCATCCTGATCTTCTTTACAACTGTAGATTTTATCAAGGAACTGTTGCATTTTTGTTGTTTAGGAGTGGACAGACGAACCCTTTGCACCCCACAACAAAATAATCCCTGTAGTAGAGATAAGGGGGGCAAGTGCTTGTTATTCCCCATAGTTCATGCTTTTTTGGAATTTTTCCAACTTATAAATAGAGATTTCTTCAATGATATTCCACAAAAAAGGTTTTAGCAATATCCAATAGTTTTAGAATTGAAGATGTTGGCTAAATTTCATCTGCTGGAATTCAATAAGGAGCATGTGTCAAACTGAGCAATTTAAACTTCATTCAGTTGTTGATTGTAATAAAAAAAAGAATATTTTATAATTTGGGAATAAAATGTGCTTTTTATAAGTACATCAGCTTCATTTAAAAAAAGCCCTTCTATTTTTAGATTTTTTTTCACTCTAATCTAAAATAAAATGTAATATCTGTTGACAATGGAGATTCCGCTTCAGATTTCTGAGACTTAAGTCCTTTGATTTAATGTCAATGTTAATTTTTTTAATAAATAAAATTGACAATGTCAAAAAAATTGTATTTTTAGTTGAACTTTTGGTAATGTCTGAGAAGAGTACATTTTTCTTTTCAAATTATCCATGCATCGTTTTGTCAAAAAACAGCAATCATTTCTTGTGTTCTTCTAAATTCTTTATAAATTAGCGCAAATAAAATTGCTGAAACCAGATGTCAATTGAACTAATAGTATTTAATGTGCAAGTGTCAAAACCATTGTTCTCACTGTGGAATAATAGTCCTACATAGACAATGTACAAGATTGTTCAACAGGGTTTATAAAACTCTGTATTTACTCAAGGTTTCATAGACTGAAGCCTAAAAGTTTCAAAATGTTTTCAAAACTGATCTGCATAAGTTGATAATTTACAAATCTTTCTGACTGGGTTAAAACACAAGCATTTATAGTTGAAGTCGGTGAATGATTTGTGATTAATAAAAAACTTTAATGAAAGACAAATGAAATCAGAAATTTAAATGAACCTTAAAAGGGTTGAAAATCTGGCAGTGGGGTGAGGATTCATCATTTTCTCAAAGACAGAAAAGGAAGAAACAAAATGAAACTATGTTGCATTGTTTTTTATTCTTTCTGAATTTGCATGAGTTTTTTTCCTTTCAATTATGAACGAAAGCAAAGCAATAAGTTACCACTTAGAAAATGCACTTGATGGTATCATTAACAAATTAAACTGCACTTTGTTTATATTCAACTGGGCTCATATTAATATCAAATGATGAAAATAGACATTTTATCTAATCCTGACCAAATCAAAAGACGTTTTTTAATTAGATGACTAAAACATATATTTTAATATAAACTGAAATGTGGGTAGTGAGGTATTTAATAACAAGTGAATTCACTCCACTAGAATCTGTCATGTAAGAAGAGCTTAAGTTTCATTTTACAAAAGGAATTCTTAAATATTTTCTAAGCTTAGTTGAGTCTGAGACAAAGTCAAAAAGTGGAACTTATTGTAAGAATTGAACTCATAAGACTTGACATGTTTTTTCTCATTTCTTTACTTTTCTTGACAGATCCATTTGTTTTCTTCAGTTCTTATATTAATGCATGTCTTCAAGAAGAATATTAAAATTCAGGGGGAGGGGAATCAGTGTCCTGCTTTGTTGAATATTAAAAAAAAACTGAGATTTAGTTCTTAGATTTAAATGGATCAATAAATTTTAAATAACTATTTTCATCAAGAGAGAGAGGGGAAAAAAATGATCCTTCTTGGAAAGTAACATTTTGAAAATTTGGAATTTGCCTTTTTAAAGACTCAGATATGCATATAAGTCTTGTAGATTTTACAAGCAGAAGGTTGTTTACTAAAAGAGAGAATATTTTTTTCTTTCTGCTCAAGAAGTCGGTCTAAAAAGAGATTATTACCTTTAAAGAAACACAATTGCAGATATTCTCCAAAAATGACATGATCTTTCTACCAATCTTAAGACAAAAATTCCAAAATTGAAACCAACAGATTTTTTGAAAAAAGGAAATTTCTTTGTAGGCATTTTATATTTCTAACACAACAAAATAATTGAAGAAGAAAAACTCTGCATATTAACTGAGGATCAGTCTGACTTATTTCTTATAAAAGGAGACAAATAATAAAAGTTAAATCAAAAGTTAATTGGGGGAAAAAGGTCATCAATTTTTTATAAATGTTTATTGAAATGCAACCAAAACAACCTCACAAGAGAGAAAATTAAGTATTGTATTAAAAAAAAAAGAAGAAAAAATCATCACAGAAAGAAGATAAAGTGAAATAAGACTAATATAAACACAATCAAAATGAGTCTTTATGAAAACCTCAACTGAATTTACAAGAATTGACCTTTTAATTTATTACCTATTTTTTAAGTATTTCAGTTTCTGTATTCTTAAAAAAGAAATAATGAATTTAGTGAAAAAAAAATTCTCCCATGAAAAAAAAAAAGATTCTGGTAATAATTTGTTTTTAAAAGAATATTAAAAAAAAACAGTAAATTAGAAAGAATTGCTTGAATGACAGATGCAAGCAGATAAAAATAGAATGTTTTTTTTGTATTCAGAGGATTAACTGTAGATTTGCATATTTTCATAAAATTGCTTTTTTGCTTTAAGAGTTAAAAGTAAAGTCGAGTATATCCATTCTCTCATGCGGTTATAATTTGGTCATATCCATCATCAGATCTGATATATAAAAGTATCATTAGGAAAGATTGTCAACCGCAG
Source organism: Ascarosepion bandense (assembly GCA_037127315.1). Lineage (NCBI taxonomy): Eukaryota > Metazoa > Mollusca > Cephalopoda > Sepiida > Sepiidae > Ascarosepion > Ascarosepion bandense. Next base: position 2,046,793 of record JBBBDQ010001058.1, on the reverse strand, counting down.
AAACCTTTCAATGTACAAAAAAAAAAAAGTCTGATAATATCCAAAGTCTCGTGTTGCATTACACAAGCAAAAGCTTAAAATAAATTTAACACTATTGTTTAAAATCAGCACATTAACAGACTTCAGGAAGAAAATGTTTCAAAATAGTGAAGATGCAATGTTATGTGTTTTTAAGGCAAAAACACTGTCAGCAGAAAATAAAGTTCTCTAAAAATAAAAAGAATTAGAATAATAAATCTTTGGTGGCATTGGAAAAGAATAGGAAAAAGGTTTACTTTGCTAGATTTTTTCTGGAATATTTAGGGATTATCAAAATCTCTATAAATGGTTTGAAGCCAGTTTATTTTTTGGATCTTGTTTTCAAAATGGTTGTGTTGTACTAAATCAATTGATTCAGTTTTCATTGAAGGGAAAAATAAATTTTAATTTGAAGAGAATGTTAAGAAATTGTCTTCAACTTTGGAAATTACATAAAACATTTTTGCAAATACTTATTAATTTTTAATTAAAGACAACCAATAATTTTCAGTCTGTTTTTAATTATGGAAGACAAAATATTTTTTTTACAAATGATCTCATGTTCAACAATGTCCTTTTTTATTGCAAATATAATATTTGATACTTGCAAATTTGTTATTAATACATATTCTAAGATGAAACAGATATCTTATCTTCTTGGAAGCATTTAAGTTAACAAAATAAAATTAAAAGATTTCAGAAGAATAATTCTAGTGAGTTTATCAGTGAAGAGATTAATAGATTGTGATAAAGAAATTATGCTAAAAAGGCATGTCATTTCACATAGTAATCTTTCTACAGTTCAAATGTAGTGTTTAATGATGGCAATAATAAATTCAAGGAAAGATTTTTCAGTTGACATAACAAACACCATTTTTGCAGGGAAAAATTCTGTTTTCAGATAACATCTCTTCTTTTTATTTTGCAGAAACATTTATCGAGAAACTGAGTTCTGATAAAAATTCTCAAAACATGTCAATTCGAAAAATAAATGAAAAGAAAAGATAACTGAATAATTAAATTAAGTAGGCAGTATTTTTGTGTTTCACATTTCTAGCACCTACCAATTTGGTATTGGTAGAAAAAAATACCACTGGACACACATCGCCTTTTAACTGTGTAGAAAAACTAAGGAGAGTATTAGTATTTCAAGAAATTAGAAACAGAAACACTTTTAATGTGCAACAATATTTTGAATGTGAAAAATAATATTTCTCAAATACAGAGTGATAAATTGAATCTGTTAATATTTTTCTTCTTAGGGTCACAGGTCATGGCAGTGAGGAATCTATATGGCTTCCAGGGGCTTAACATTGCTACCCTATGTGAATCATATTCTTTGAAAGGGGATCAAATACACTAGACCAATAACACTCTACCAAACATTTATTTCTGTACTGACCAGTGTATAGTCGTGCTTGTATAGTATTTAATAAACTATAGCTTGAGTGGAATGAAGACTAAAATCTGCTTCAAAAAATAATATTCTCAATTGTATTTAAATATCGGATGATTTTTAAGAAAAACAACACTTCTAAGAGAGGAAAGAAAAGAAATATATGAAAACACAAATACAATCTCTAGAGAGAAAGAAGTGTTAGGTCTTATTTGAAAAACTTTTTTTTTTAACTTGTCAGAAAAAGGTTCACCTTTTAAATAAATGCATGTGTCTTAAATGTTTAATATCTCTGACGTATTGCAGTCAGTTTCTTTCCGCATGTAGAATGCAGTATTGAGATGAGCCAAGCTCAAAAATGAAAAAAAATTATCTAGTGAAGGACCTTGTTTGATGTGTTTGTTTCTTCAGAAAGGTCAGGGGGTCATGAGAATGTAGAAAAACACTAAGACACCAAATGTCTGCAGTAAGGAAGGCTTATTTTATATAGAATTCAAGTAAAACAAAAAAAAAAAAAAGAAACTGTGTGTGTGTGTGTGTGTGTGTGTACATTGGAGTTTAATCTTTCTTGAGAAATTAAAAATAACTGAATGTACATATGAATAAAAATCCCTATCAGAAGGGAAAAAATAAAAATATATAAAAAGTATATAAAAAGTGAATATTAGTCACAACTAAGTACATAAACATACTATATATACTAAGATCTGGTCATAGGCAAGCTTTAGTATATGTCAAATGTTTGAATCAGGAATAAATTTTTAACATTAACAAAATTGTTAGAATAATTTCAAACACCTCAATTTTAAAGGAATTTTTATTAATCTCACATTAAGGAACAAATATTTTCACTTTTAAAGATTTTAATGTTTTCAGGGTACTTCTACTTGCATCATATAAAACCATTATGACCTTCTTTATCTAAGTATACATTAATGTTAGCCTAGTGCCAGACTGATTTCATTTGAGATTTGTGCTGGCCTTGTGCCAAGCTAATAGATTAATACATATTTGAGAGGTTCCTGAATAAATTTTGGAAGAAGGCAAATATTTCAGTCTGCGTGTGAAGATGATAGTTGACATTTCAACATGATTCCCGTCAAGATGTTGGATTTCCAAGTTATTTTCTTTAGTTCTGATAAGCATCGGGAATGGGGAAAAACAGATTAAAAGATCTGAAGAGATTACATAATCAGGCAGAAGTCACATTCATTTGGTTGACACCCTAATTCACAAAGTTTTGGTGTCATTGTAAGTCTGACCTCCAGAATCTTATCTGATGAAAGTTTTGTTTGGAGTTGAACTTGAGAATTCTCTACTTACTGCTTCAAGTTCATGTGTGTTTGTAAATCTTTAGCTTAATGAAAACAAATGATTTAAGCTAAAATTGATAATGTTCTCAAGTCTATACAAGAATCTGACTCAACAACAAAAGTTGTACAAGAATATATGCTATTCCTCACAAATATTGCACATTGCACTGAAATACATAAATTTAAGGATATTTTCTTTTTGTAATTCTAGGTAAATGTAAAATATTTTAACATTCCAGCTTTTTTGTTTCTAAACACAAGATAATGTAAAAAAAACTGTATATATATATATATATATATATATATATATTTTTTTTTTAGAAATTTAAATGTATATTTATATGTATGTGACAATGTATTTTTTTATCTCCAAATTAAAAAAAAAACAAAATCAATTGTGACCTAAAATTGTTAAGAACTCCATAATTCAAGCACAAATCAAAACTAAAAAATCCCAAGAAGAAATGTCTAGTAAAGCAATTTGAATCACGGTTTCTTGCAAACCAAGTGCTGGTCTTCAGTCATCCAAAATTTGACAGGAAATGCAAAGTGGTTACAATAGTTGAACTTTTGATAATTTTGTAGGATTAAAACTATTCAGCCAGTAAAATCCAATGATGAGGACTCTCCTAAAATGGTAAGAGTCTAAACATAAAATCCAATGAATAGAAATATTTTCATTACCAAAGTCCTTGTCATCCTTTACACATTATATACAAAAGAAAGGAGAAAACATCCCTAATTTGATGGATCCCACTTTGATTGGGTTACTGTAAGATTCCTGTTGATTCTAAGGTGATTGCAACCCTTTCGATAGGTGGCCTTGGATAACTTGAATTGATCAAAATGAAGATCTGTGTAGACAATAGGATAAGTTACAGGTACTGCCTTTCATAGTTGTTAAATCCAAAAAGATTAGATTTTCCTAATTTGGATTTGAGTACAAAAAGTGGAATTAAGATTAAACTTTCTCTAAAATTTAATTTCTCTTACAATTTATGTTCACTGAAATTGCAGATGTACATACATTTTTAGTTGTCAAGCAATGAATGCAAAAAGTTTATATTTGGGTTTAAAAGAAGATTCATTCATAGACTACAACTGCAATTGAAATTACTGTCACAATCATGAGGTGGTGTTCACCTTCAATTCTTGGAGTATAGATTAAGAAACATTGATAGATTCCATCTTCAAAGCTGTTTCTGATGAAATTCCATGTGATTTGCTAGAATGTTCAAGTCAGTCAAGGTAATAAATCCATCCCAGCAGAAAAGATTTGCAATTCAAGGAAATATATAAAACAAATTCCCTCAGTATCCTAAACGGTTATATATACGTGTATGTTTTTTTTTTTAAATGAAACTTTTTAGATGAAAATGAAAGACAGAAAATTCTGCTTAAAAGCTGGCAACTAAAGAAAAGTGAAATACTTTTTCTCTTTTATCTTCTGTTGTCAGGTTTTACTTTCCACTCCTGGTTTTCCATTAATCATTCTGTACACCAGCTGTTGTTGCAATCATTTCAACTGTTCAATGTCTATTTGTATTGTTTATCGATATTTGCACCTATCTTGCAAAAGTGTGACCAACACTGGAAGGGAGGTGTTACCAAGCAAGCACTGATATGGGTGGGGATTGTGAAATACAAACAAACCACATTCAACAAAGACAAGAGAAGGAAAAAAAAACTTTACTTATGTCATAAGTTGATTGATAAGTAATTCCAATGTTTTGGATTTGGGTGGCTTTTTTTGTACCTCCATTTCATTTTGTGATTAAATCCTGTCATCTCTCACTTTTTTATTCTTAAGGAGAGACGGAGAGATTGACAATGGGTCGTCATTTTGCAAATTTAGTAGATAAGTATGTAGGTAGAAAGATGTAGTAACATGATCAGAATCTGTCTATATAAATAAATGAGGGAAGATTGGTGCTGCTGTATGCTGCACTGTTGGTGGTCAGCCGTGTCTGGTCAGTGGACTAAAACATTATGATGAAGAGAGAGAGAGAGAAGGAAGGAAGAGTTTGTAGTATTATAGATTTTATTCAATGAGAAGCACAGATGAAAAAAATATAGTGGGTTACCAGCAGAAGTATTCTAACAATGAGTTCTAGGAAATAGAGAGAGAGAGTAAATCTGAGAGCAATAGAGAGAGAGAGAGAGTAAATCTGACAGAGTGAGAAAAAATCTGAGAGAGAGAAAATCTGAGAGAGAGAGAGAGAGAAAATCTAACAGAGAGAGAGAAAATCTAACTGAGAGAGAGAGAAAATCTGAGAGAGAGAGAGAAAATCTAACAGAGAGAGAGAGAAAATCTAACAGAGAGAGAGAGAAAATCTAACAGAGAGAGAGAGAAAATCTAACAGAGAGAGAGAGAAAATCTAACAGAGAGAGAGAGAAAATCTAACAGAGAGAGAGAGAAAATCTAACAGTGAGAGAGAGAGAGAATCTAACAGTGAGAGAGAGAGAGAGAATCTAACAGTGAGAGAGAGAGAGAGAATCTAACAGTGAGAGAGAGAGAGAGAATCTAACAGTGAGAGAGAGAGAGAGAATCTAACAGTGAGAGAGAGAGAGAGAATCTAACAGTGAGAGAGAGAGAGAGAATCTAACAGTGAGAGAGAGAGAGAGAATCTAACAGTGAGAGAGAGAGAGAGAATCTAACAGTGAGAGAGAGAGAGAATCTAACAGAGTGAGAGAGAGAGAGAGTAAATCTCACAGTGAGAGAGAATTAAATTTGACAGAGTGAGAGAGAGGGGAAGAGAAAAAGTAAAAATATAAAAATGAATAAAAAATTTTTTAAGAGATAGAGATTGAAAAATTTTCAAGTGAGGGAGAGAAAATGAGCTGAATATATAGGAGAGAGAGAGGGAGATCAAGGCAATGAAAATAGAATGTTCATGGAGAAAGAATTTTAAAACGTTGAAGTATTAAATTTAATAATTTTGAAAAACTGAATCATAATAAAAGTCACCAACAGCAAATAGAGACAATTGTATTTGATAATGGAACATCAACATGGGTCGCAATTAGGAATTTAATGTCTACAGTGAAAAATTTGTTAAAAGGAAATACTAAAAATATGTTTATATTTTTATTATTGAAAGATTGTAAAAAAGGAAACAAGTTTATAGGAAAGAAGAGACAGAAAAGGTGGTTAGGGTAATAGGAAAAAAATAAAGTTGAGTGAAGAAGTGTAAGCCAAAATAAAGATTATTAGGAATGGAAAAAAATGTTTTCAAATTGTTTTTATTTACATTATTTACATAAGGACATCTTTGTTATACCAATGATTCTGGTGTGGGCATTGTACCCTCTTGTTTTATTGACCTACACCTGTTAAAGACAGGCCAGAGGGCACAATGACTGAGACATTGTGATAATACCATCAAAGAGGATGACAATAGTCTGTACATAAATAACAGCTCCTCATTTCCGAAATTCAGACAGATTTGTTTTGTTTATTGGCACACTGATTGCTTTAAAATGGTCATTTACAAAAGAAAAAAAAATCAAATTTTTACTTCAATTTGAACCTGAACTAATTTAAAGCATTGGAAAGTGAAAGTTATGGTGGGGAGAGTAAAAGAAAGAAGAAGGAAAGCAAATCAGAGAGAGAGGGAGTAATGAGTGAAAGATAACAGGAAGATTGTCGAGAAGCAAACAGGATGAAATAGAGAAAATGTAAGAAGTTGATGGAAAATACTTAAAATTTGAGGAGAGAGAAAAAGAAAAGGAGAGCAAAAGAGGGGAAAGGAGAGAAAGCACATTTATGGAAACAATGAAGAGAAAGAAAAAGTAGAAAAGGATAGTGTCGAGAAAGAAAGTATCAGCTTGAGAGAAAAGAAGAGTGATATTGAGGTGATGAAGGTAGACACCCAATGTTACTCATCATTTGTACATAACTATTTATGATCAATGGTGAATTGTTTCACTGCTTTTGTTGCCAGGGACAACAGCTTGTTGTAGATAAAAAGGTGATGTGCATGGATAAGTGCGGGGGAATGCAGTGGCAGATATATTAAAAACAGTAACTCTCTAACCAAACTGCTTATGCCTGGAATTGAGCAAGAACATGGCCCAATGTTTATTACAATCAGTCTACTTCAGTTTTTAATACTTTATAGTAATAACAGTTGAACAGTCCAAAGGTGTTCAGGTGATAGAAGTTGGCTATACTTTTAATGCAAGAAACAACAATCTATATTTTGTCTGATGTCACTTTTATAGAAGAAATTTCTGAGCAGAAAATTTAGAAAAAAAATTTTAATTGATAAGACAATTTTTTGTACTTGACTGACCTCTTATTAACCCAAGGGATGTATTCTTAATATCAACAGTCTCCATGCACATTGTAAACTAATGTTTAATACAATTTTTAAGTCATAGCTTACATGACAACCATCTACCCCATGATCACCCACTTTCTCATAAAGATAAAAAAGATAAAAATATCCACAAATCTGTTTTGTTTATTTTCTTACTTTTTCTTTTTTTACAAAAAAAAGTTGTATATTTTTCTTCTAGTGATCATCGTTAAATCTTAGATAAAAGCCAAAAGAATGCTGATCTTCAAGGAAAATCAGTTATGTTCAACTTATAAAAATTGACACAACACAATTTTTCTGTTCCAGTCCTGTCTTTGATCTATGCTAGGTTTAGTAATTGTCAATAAGGACACCATGTGATAGATATTAGTGCCTTGTAATAATGCCCTAAGGTTGTCTTGAATGGGCATGCCTCCACATCCTGCTGCACGAATGCTTCTGTACCTCAGAGCTCTATCCTAGGCCTCATGCTCTTCCTGATCTTCATAAATGATCTCCCAGATGTGATAAAGTCCCAAGTAGGCATCTATGCAGATGACACCACAATTTACTCCCACATCAGTAAGAAATCCAACAAAGCAGACAAACATAACCTCACTGCTGATCTTGGGAGGGACCACCACTCAGCAGTGGACTGGGGGAAGAAGTGGCTTGTAAATATCAACTCTTCTAAAATTAAACTGCTATCTGTCAACTATCATAGACAACCTCTCCTGCCCCCCATAAACATGGACCAAGTAAGTCTCCCTGAGAGTAATATACTGCACGTCCTCAGCCTTACCCTATCTTCCGACCTCAAGTGGAATCATTACATTGAGTCAATAGCTAAATTCACTGCTAAGAAGGTTGGGTCACTGTGTCAGGCCAGGAAGTTTTTTCTGCCTGAATCCATCTTGCACATATACAAATCATCCATCCATCTATGCATAGAATATTGCTGTCATATATGGTCAGGTGCCCCTGCTGTTTATCTCAATGTTCTCAGCACACTCCAAAGGAGAATCTGTAATTTGATAGGACCTGATTTGGCGGCTTGATTCCAGCCTCTTTCTCACCGGCAGAATGTGGCTTCCCTCTGTTTATTCTACAAATATTTTCATACCTTATGCTCTGATGAACTTAAGTTGCTGGTACTGCCACCACAAGAAATTACTAATACAACCAGACTGACAACAAGGTTTCACCCATTTACAGTTAGATCAACCAAATGCAGCCAAAAATTCTATTGCAGCAGCTTCTTTTCTTGCACTTCCTGCCTTTGGAATTCCCTTCTATACACTTACTTTCCTGACAGCTACAACCTCCAGGAATTTAAATGCAATGTCAATACCCATCTCATCCTTTTGACTCCAGTTCTTTCTACATCACCCTGTATATCTTGTTCTTCTCCTTTCTCTCTACCTTTGCAGCTGTCTTCCCATCCTTCTCTTGTCCTTTCTCTGACTAAACTTTTACTCTTATATAGCCCCTGTGGTAGTGGTACCACTTTGCTTGGAGTGAAACGATTAAAAAAAAAATTACTCCCCTATAACAACTACTACTACTAATGATACATATTGACCATGTGGTCCCCTTACTTTTATCCCTAATGTGTATAGAAAGAGAAACTGACTGAATATAAAGTTTGGGATATAGATTCAGTATTGAGAGCATTGAGACATGACATCTTGAAGAGAGTAATATTTGTACAAAGTTACTCAACTGCTCAATTGGATACAAGAGAAGTACAAATCACGATCAGCCATTGACAACAGTAACTTTCAACATTTCTCTATACTTCTGAAATGAGGGATTGTAACTATTTACATTGTTCGGACTGTTGTTCTTATCTTTTTCATATTCACAACGTTTTGGCTGTTGTACACTCTGGCTTTCTTCAGGTGATATACATTTTGAACCGTGGTAAACCAAACAAACTTAGAGAGTTGAGTATTAAAGGGAATTAACTGAAAAACTGAGATATCTATTAAAAGGCATGGTGCATGGAACTAGAACAATCTATGACCATAGGCTAAATAAAGAGTTCAGTTTGAAATTTCAATATATATCACCTGAAGACAACCAGAGTGCATAATAAATATGACAATAAAGATGAGGACAATAGTTTGAACAATATAGTGTAAACTGTAACATTTTGCCTAAGTATGTATTGAAGACAATTTCAAAATTGGACATCAAAGTATAAGAGCTCAAAATGAAATAGTAAAAACTGAGATCTGGTAGAAACGTCTCTTCTATCACAAAAGAAAACAAATACATTTGAAAAATTAAGGAAAACAAATATTAGTTAAGAGGCAGGATATATGCAATGAGCCAATGTAACAGCTGGTGACATCATAACCAATCACTCAATAATTGCATATATGACTATTGTCAACAATATAAATTGTGCCAAAAATGGTAACAGGTTTTTAGCTCAAATTTCATCAACTGAAAAAAGTGAGTCTTGTAACTACACCACAAGGCAATTTTAGATTTAAACTATGTTAAAAAGGAAGAATTATTTTATATCATGCTAAAAAGAAACACCTATTTTGTATTTGCTGGAATTCTGTTCTCTTCTGAGTAAACAAATAATCAGTTGAGTTTGGAATTCATTTTTTGACCTTTCTTTTTTGAATTCACTATTTTATGCCTGTGAAAAAAGTTAGTTTGAAATGTGTTATTTAAAACCTGAAGACATTTAGACAAATTAGTTGTCATTCTGACTATTTTATAATTATTTAGTATGTTTCAACTTCAGCCTTCAATACATACAAAACATTATTCAGTAGGCATTTCCCTTCTTTTAAGGCTGACACATCAAAAGTTTGCTGTCAGCAGAGGTCATCTAGGAGTAAGTTTGGAAGTTACCTGAAAGAAATCAGTACATGAATAAATGTCTGACAATTTAAAATTTTTCTTCTATGAAAAAGAACACTGGATTATTTTTTTGCTCTACTAAATATAGAATGTCCCTACAAAAGCATGAAATTGTATTTTTTTATTTATAATCTTCCTTCATCATTTGTAACCTCCATTAGAGTTTCTTTGTATTTTACCCTTATTTACAAATAGGGTCCATGTGCTCCATTTTCTTTCCCGTGTGTGTGTGTTCAGTTGTAATTGACTTTATGGCATTATTTAGGATTATGGCTTAATGATAAATTCAAATTTAATTTTTAAGGGTTAACCAGTTTCTCTCTTACATTAACTATCAAATGATTTGTATGCTATCAGTCAGTTAATTGCTATACGTGATACACGCTTGGGCGATCATGTCTCAAAAGAGACATGACTGACTGGGCAGAAGATTATCCCGCAGTAGGTTGCTATTGCTTTCTGCGGTAGACTGGTTGCCGACCAAGGCTATAGAACCCAATCTGTCCTACTATTTAACCCATAACTGGAGGGAAGAGACGGATTAATACCTTTCCCAAGGGTATTTGCATGTAAGTGAATACAATGGATTCAGCTGGAATTCGATGCTATAAAAAATGCTAAAAAATATGTCTACCAAAATGGAATCAGAGAAACAAAATATTGAAAATATCAAAATGAATAACATGTGGAATAATGTAAAGGGGTCAGAATTATTGACAATATCAACTCCTTGCTTTGCTTGAAAACTTTTTCACAAAAAATTTTTAAGTGATACTTAAACACACTCCAGATAGCTTTAAGATTGCAATTTACTAATGTTTTTAAAAGGACTTCCCAGTATTTAAAGTTTTTCTGAAACATTTCTCAATTAAAAATCTACTTGGAGTTGAATCCTAGCTTAAAGGGAAAGTAAAAGCAACTATGGCCATAAAAACATTCACATATTTTTTTTTATAATCGTGTCACCCCAAGCAAGGCATTTTACTGTCACTCTTGTGCAGGGGGTCACATAGGGGAAATGTTATGCAAAAGAGTGACAGATTACAGGGGGTGTCAGGAAGAGAGTACTGATGAGAGTGGAGTGGACAGAGAAAAAAAGCATGAGAGAGAGGATGTAAGTTAATGAGATAGAAGATGACTATTGACTTTACATTTGAATTCTTGAAGATTGTAGCTGTTGGGAAAGCAATTAAGCGGAAGGGAATTCCACAGGCGGGAAGTGCGAGAAAAGAAGCTGATGGAGTAGAATTTGCATTTACAATTTATTGGTTTCACAGTAAAAGTGTGGGATCTAGTTGCTCATCTTGTGACTTGAGTAAATTTATATATAGAAGGCACCAGTGAACTAAGTTCATTGGAGCAAAAGCTGTGAAAGTATTTGTAGAAGAGACACAGGGAAGCCACACTACGTCGGTGAGAAAGCGGCTGTATCCTAGCTGCCAAGTTGGGATCAATCACATTACAGATTCTCCATTGGATTGCAGGAGCACCTGACCAGATATGGCAGCAATATTCAATGCACGGGCAGATGGTAGATTTGAATATGTGCAGGATTGTTTCAGATGGGAAAAACTTTCTGGCCCTACACAGAAAACCGACTTTCTTAGCAGCAGGTTTAGCTATGGATTCTATATAGTTATTCCACTTGAGGTCTGATGTGAGAGTTAATCTGAGGAGGCACAGTGTTTTACTTTCAGGGAGAGAAGCCTGATCCATGTTAATGGGTGGGAATTTTTAAAAGAATAAATATTCTTTCTCATAAAATTTAGTTTTTCTATAAATTGCATGATAACAAACAAGTTTTAGTTGCTGAGAAGAATGAAGTGGTAGCCATTTTAAAACAAATGCAACATACAGTTAAGGAAGGCTAAAAGTACTATAGGTCAAAATATTACGATCAAAAAACTAAAATAAAGTATTAAATACTAATCAGTTGCATAGAAATTTATTGGCATGTCTTTGCAGTTTAAGAAAAGAAAAATCTTTAAAAAATTAAAATTTTAATTATTATTTACTTATTTTTTGAAAATAAGTTATAGAAACTTAAAAAAATTTTCAAAACCATTTTTTTATGAAAAATCTTCCATTTCATCAGTCTTGCTATTACTGTTTTAATTGTCTTACAATATTTTAGTATATAAAATCCAGTAGTGAAAGTTCTCAGTCCACCCAAGAAACTCTTACTACACCCAAATTCTTATCTTTGGTTATGTGGACAGATTTTACAAAGTGAGTCAAACTGATAACTTTTCAGCACCCTGCATAGCAATCTAGCTAAATACTGGCTGTGACAAGAATATACTCTTTGGTGAAGTTTGAACATTATTAATATTTAGAGAATATTTAAATTCTGGTAAAATAATTAATGAACATGTGGGTAGTAAGGTGACTAATGATAGATCAATTTTGGAGGAATAGTGTAAGAGTTGTATATATTAATAGTTACAATAAGCAAAATTCTTTCATAGTAGTATTTGTGGTGAACATACTGTCAGCTTTTAGAAAAATGGAATGAATGCAAGGATAGAAATCTAATGACAAAAAAGTTAAAGTATTTTGCAGGAAAGTAAGCAGACTCATCATTAGTGAATTGGTAAATAGGAGCAAATATTTAACTCTTTCAATGAATAGCAGCTTTTCTTGCTCTTGGCTTTAATCTTATAATAAATTTGAAACTAAATTAACATTATTAAATATTTTATTAGATGTTGGTGTCTGAAAGGCAAAAAGCCACTTTTACTTAAAGAAATAAGATGATAAACAACATTTCTCTCTTGTTAAAGTGTATTTATTTTTTGGTGGGAGTATTTGGCTGTTCCTCATAAAATGAAGATTAGAAATGTTGAATAGCACTTGTAAAAAAAAAAAAAAAAGAAGCTGTGTGATGAATATTTGAGATTTTTTTCACTGGGGTCTTAAAATTTTGCTAATGCTTACGTAAGTGTGTGGGTCTATTTCTCCCTCTTAAGATTTGAAATAAAAACAATGTTCTACAGACTTCATGTAAAACAAAACAAAGTAAAGGCAATATAGGAAAATAAATTCTATGACTGAAGAAAGAATTTTTTTTTTAAATTTGAGATTACACTGAGAAAAAAATCTAATCTGAAAACTGTTTGAGTAAAATAACGTTCATAAAATTTGCAACGTTATCACCTTTTGTCAAATAAAAAGAAAATTGGTCTAAAATGACCGATGCTAGGTTAATAGGTCACTTTGTAAGAGGAAGACAAACTGACCAATGCAGAGTATTTGTTCTGTTGCTAAGTCCCAAACGACCATTCTGTACAAATCAATATTGCACAAAGGCTTCTGCAGCAGTTGTTTGGCTATCCTAACCATCTGGCCGTAGGTCGTAACAATTCAGACCGTATCATTTGGAGATCTTTTGATACATGCCAAAATGATGGCAGCTTGATATAAACATGAAACATTCATTTAATGTTGAAGACTTCAGTAAAGGTTTTCATAAAGTCTTGACCCTAAGTCACTAATCTGACAAAGATGATGTACAATGTCAAGATTCTGTCTTCTGTTTTAGAATCTATATAATATGACATTTTAACAAAGTTTAACAATTATAAATATCAAAAAGAAAACTGTGTGTCAAAAGAGTGGTTTTCCTCTTATCACTGCTATTACACTTAAACATTAACACAGTAAATTTTGCTGCATAAAAAGATATTTATATAAGTTTAATAAAACCCAATCTGAAACTAGATATTTTTATTGAGAACTGAAAATAAAAGTATTAAATACTATTAACTGTTTACTTACAAGAATAATTCTATGTTTACATGACTATAAAAATATGAACGCAAACTAACTACAATTTATTATTTACTATATTATCTGTGAAATATAATAAAACCTGACATCTCCAAAACAAATTAACGATATTTTTTTAAAACATATATAAACTGAAACTCATGAGATATATTGTTATATATTTATGGTCCTTTCATCTGAAGCAAGGCAGAGCCACTACTGGTGGGCAGAATGTTTACACACACACACAGAGAGTGCGATGGAGAAATTGTTATCCAAATTACACAAAAATTAACATAAAATGGATATCATTTTAACAGATATATTTACCAGAATTACACAAAATTACTTGAAATATTAAAGAGTAAATTTATTCAATAAAATCGCCACTGGCTTCAACCATCTTCTCCAGACAATTTTGGAATCTCCAGCACCTCTCCTGGATGGTCTCCTTGTTTAAGTTGGGGAATGCAGTTATAATCCTTGCCTTCAGTACATTTTTGGGGTTACAAGTTTTGTTGGTCTCTTGCTCAGCTGTGCCACACACAATTATTAAGGGGACTGCAATTTGGTAAGTCAGGTGGCCAGATGTAAGGGGTGATGTGGTTGCAGAAACTGTCTGACAGCCACGACTGGGTTCTCATGCTTGTGTGGCATGGTGAACAGTTTTGTTGCCAGACACAGTATCTTCAAGCAGCCACCTTCATCACCCAGGGCAGAACTATCTCTTCAAAGCACTTAATGTAAGCCTCAGTGTTGAATCCGTGGCCCTGTGAGAAGATGAATGGTGGCATAACACCACCATCACTAGTGATGACTCCAAACACCCTAATGATGACAGGGATATTTGGTTTTCACACTTAGTACATCCTAGTTCTCGGCACTTGTTATATACTGCCACTGCCACTACTAAACAGCTGTCTTGGCCAACAAATGACAAACACAGAACACTTATATATGAAAATATTAACTTATATTTTTATTCTTCATCTGACTCGGTTGTGTGGAGGAGGAGGGTAATCATGTGCACATAGGAGTTGTCAGAAGTTCTCTTCTTTGTCTTCTGCTGCCTCTTGGCTCAGTTTTGCCTTTGGCCTGAAAAAGCCCAATCTTATATAAGCTGAAATTCTTCAAATTCTGAATTTCAGCATCTATGGCTAGGTACACCTATTAATCATTTTCACCAATTATTGCCTTTGGAGCCAGCTGCCTCTGATGTCATCACACCTTTGTTTGCCATTGTTTATATTTTCTGGTTTTGAAGCTGGCTGCCTTTGTCATAAACACACTTTTGTTTGTCATTGTTTTTGATGCCAATCATATTTCTGCTGGGTCACAGAAACACTTCACATTCCTTTGATGCCAGCAGCCTTTGACGTAAACACGTTTTTGTTTGTCATATTTCTGTAAGTCACAGAAATATATTACACACTGTCCTCAGATTGACACCGAAACAATCTGAAATGTTTGTATTGGAGCTTGACACAAATGGCAAGCAATACAGTATGCCACTTCCAAATTTGTGTCAGATTGAATTGCATCACAGACATTGTCCAATTGACCCTACACAGTCAACAAAATCAAAAACAAGCAACATTCATGTGCAAAATTAGAAACATAAAATGACATTTTAGACATCATACCCTATATATCTCAATATGAAACTCTTATGTATAATCTGATAATTTTTACCAACAATGGTTACTTAAAAGTACTTTTGCAGGAAGAATTCAGAAACAGCGAAGAAGAGAAATGAATAGCAATCCAAGTCGGGATGAGACAGCAAGGGGCATGGAGCAAATGGAGCTCTATGTTGAAACGCCAAATCAAATGGTCCGAAATATGACATGGTGACACCAGATTAAAATTTCTGATTCGGGCAGTATATGACACCCTGCCAAGCCCCACAAACTTACAATTATGGTATAAAACCCAGTCGCCAAATTGTCATCTTTGTGGGCGTGGAGGTACCTTAAAACATATCTGCACTAGCTGACGGGCGTTACAGGTGGCACCATGACGAAATTCTAAAAGAGATCGTGAAAATAGTTCAAAATGCTATCAAAGAGAATGTTTACAACCCAGACACAAGGCAGATGAAATTTATTAAAGCAGGTGCGAAAATCCCACGAAATAGAAAGGTAAATCCAAACCTGCTATCTCCTGCAACAGACTGGGAACTAAGGGCCAATATAGGCTCAAGATTGAAATTCTCAGAGCAAATTGCCATTACAAAACTTCGCCCAGATATAGTTTTCTTCTCACATAAATTGAAGAAGATAGTCTTGTGGGAACTGACGGTCCCCTGGGAAGAAAACGCAGAGGAAGCTCATGAAAGGAAGAAGTTAAAATATGACGAACTGCTGGAGAGTTGCAGGGTTAAAGGCTGGAGGGCTAGCTGCACTCTTATAGAAGTGGGGACTAGAGGATTTGCAGCAAGGTCCTTATGTAAAACCTTAACAGATATTGGGATAGTGGGAGTAAAAAAAAGAAAAGCACTCAAGTCCATAACCGAAACAGCAGAAAGAACAGCTAATTGGTTATGGATCAAAAGAGAGAGTGCCTGGATTCCAAATTGTTAGCTAAAATTTCCCAAAATTCTGTGTCTAAATTAATGTTTCAAACAAGCTCATGTGTGGTTCACCTCTAAATGGAAAGTGGCTCTGACTGTTGCCAATTGGAAGCATTTGCAAGGTTTCGTACCGGGCCTAAACGTAATTTTCCAGTGTCTGAAAGCGCTTATCGAGGCTGGGCCGGAGGCTTATCATCTCTGGTCGAGTCGGCACGGTGAGGGGGGTATGATGTTGAAAGACCCGAAACCCCCTAGTGATCCTCGCGATGACATCACTGATGACACCCTCTAGCGCCCCTATTACGGTGCGTATGTTTGAAATCTATATATATATATATATATCTCAGTATGAAACTTTTATGTATAATCTGATAATTTTTACCAACACTGGTTACTTAAAAGCAATTTTATTAAGAAATCATTGACTTGCAAAATCAAATTGGACAGACATTAAGAGTAGATTTTAGTTCTGAGCCTAAACCAAACTTCCATTTGAAGAAGAAATAAGATGAATGTCAGGACAATGAGAAAGATTCTTGTTATGATGCTACATCTAATGTTAGTGAAATGACACCATTTTACCAAAGAAATATGTTGACCAATCTCTTCTCACTCTCACAGCAGGCTAAGTGGACAGTTAATGGTCTTCTCACAAAGTCTAAAATCAAAGAAAAAAAAATCAAAGATACGCACATCTTATTTTGAGTCTTACAGACAATTTCAATGTGTACTAAAACTTCATCTGTACTATTTGACCATTATGTAACAGTAAATAAGCCATTAAATTGTATTGACCATCAGTAGTGAGACTATAGTTAAAAGATTTAATTTTTTTTATTGCATGTGTGCAAGTCATGTGATAGCTGAAGCCTCAAAAGAACAGATTAAAGGATCTACCTTTATAAAAATCATATGAACAACCACCAGCCCTTAATTTCCAGAATTGACTCATTTTTCTGACAAATTTATTTCTCCCCTGAAGTTTCATCATTTTTTCTTGTAACTGGAAGTATTTTATTGTAAATAAGATAATGTAAGGATGAGCATCTGTGCCGAGTTTTGCTTCATTTGTCATTAGCAAGTCTGTTTAATTCCTCTCAATGACTGTAATGTTACTACCACAGCAAACCGGCAGAAAAAGTAATTTACTGGCTCGTGTCTTGAGTAGTAAAATGAAAAAGAAAGCCTGATTTCATTTTTTCTCCTATGAGGCTCATCTGCTTTTCATATTAAAATCCTGTAATGAATAAAAACAAGAGCAAAAGTTCTTATTCATAAACTGACAGTTAAGAGATGGTTTCTTTTACAAGATTTAACAAGAAAACCGAACACTAAACTGGCATCACATTTGGTTAAAATCTTCAGTTGTTCTGAAAAACCTTAAATAAACATTTTGGATTTCTATTAGAGTTGAACTTTCTTACTTGGTTTTAATCTCTTAATATCTTTTATTGTAAAACAGCAGAATTCCACAACATATTTTTATTTTTAATCTATACTCCTTTTTACTGTATGTAATTTTGTCAAAAATCAAATTTCTTTTTAAAAATTTTCTATTGAAAGCTTTAAAACTGAAAGCCTTGCTTGAAATAAAAAAAAAATTGGAAAAATATTTGATAAAAATATTAAAGATTGGAAATCGGGTAAAGAATTTGCCAGAGGAATTTTTCATTTACAATTATATTTTTTTTGCATAGAAAATATATTTTGTACAAAACAGTGAACAGATTTGAGAAATAGTAAATTTCTGAATAAGTGATATAAATGTCTTGAACTTGCTGCATAAAGTGTGGGAAGTTGAAAAGTTATAAATCTTTGTTTATAACAGGTGTTAAGATGTGTGACAAAAAAAGGAGTGAGTTCATGCCTTTTCTAAAAACATTAGTGCAAAATAAACAATTTCCTGATTAAATTTCTATACCAATGCTATTTTCTATATCGAGATATTTGGTATCAACTCTCAACTTTTGAAGAAATGTCATTTATTTAATAATTTTCAATTTAATTTTTGTTTAATTTTCTAAAATTAATTTTTTTTTTCTTGCATAAAGCATTGGATAAATTTTAAAATTCACTTGTGACAGTTAAGATTTCAGTTTGCTCTTTTAGCCGTCCTCACAGCAAAGGCTGATTTTATTTTTCCTTTGAAGTTGTAAGAACCTGAATTCTGGTTAAGGGTAGTTTTCGGCTTTCTGACAAACTATTTCTCTCCCTCTCTCACATTTTGGATGTGGTGTGTTATGGTCAATTAAGCTAACCACAGACTGAATTAATAACAACTGAATAAAAAGTGAAATGGAATTCACCATGAGGAATTTTAAGTTTCACGCAACTTGGTTAATATTCTGATAGCAGCAGATTTCAGCTCTGGTAAGCTTGATTGATTCTTTCTGAATGCTTAATTTTCAAAAATTAAATTTTTTTTTTTTTTTTTGCCTAAAAATTGTAAAATATACTTGTGTAAGTTAAGAATTCAGTTTGCTCTTTTAGCCATCCTGGAAGCAAAGGCTGATTTTATTTTTTCATTTTCCTTTGAATTTCTAAGAAAAGGCATCTTAAAATTCTCTTGTAGTGACTATTAAGAAATCTTAACTGAGTTAAAACTTAGTAAATTTTTTTTTGTTCTTTTTAAATTGGAGTAGATAGACTCAACTATCGCCTGGTCCATATTCCTCCCTCTTCTTTTGAACAGAAGTAAAGGCTCATCCCTTGTTTCCTGTTTAGAAAGGGGTTCCTGGATTCATTTATCTCCTCAGGTCTTAATAGTTGTGCTGATTGTAATGTGTGTGGATGGTGGCAACATCTATTCATTCTGAAGGTACTGGGTTGGCAGTTTCCTGGTTGCTACTTCCGAGTGTAGTGTCTTGAGAGGCTGCTCTGATTAACAGTTGAATAATATCAGGGTTTCTTGTAGTGCCATGTCATGCATAGATGGTTGTCCCTGCAAGCGCCTCTAGTGGGCAACGCTGAAGCCACATTATGCTGCAGTCTGCACCAGTTTCCTTCCTACATGTTGCATTAGATGACCGACTGATACTACTACTCTAGGCCTTTCCTTACCAAAAACTCTCTATTTATGACATCACACAAAGTAAAAATTAAAACTAATCCAGTTAAACAAAAATCACCTAAACCTGTTAACATAATTTTCTCGAACATCCATGGCATCCGTACCAACTTTTGCAGTGTTGAATCCTTCTTCCACACAGACTCACCTGACATCTTAGCTCTCTGTGAAACTAACCTTGACCCCGCTATTCCTTCTGCTGATTTTTATATCCCTGGTTACCTTCCTCTCTTTAGGAAGAACTCCAATGTCCATATGCATGGAACTGGCATTTATGTCAGTGAACATCTCTCTCCAACTAGGGTGATTTCTCCTGAATCTCCAGATCATTTCTACATGCGCTTCTGTCTCTCCCTACTAAGCTCGGTTAGCTATCTTCTTTCTCTAATGCTCCCCTTGATCTCCTGACAGTTCGATACTTGACAGCATCTTGAGCAATTAGATAAAGCCATTTCCTTTCATCTGTTTGCACATATATTTGTGTTTGGAGATTTAATGCCTACCACACCAAGTGGCTGGAAAACTGTCACAGATCTTGTTAGTGTCTGTATCACAGACTTTTCAATACCTCAATCTCTTATGCAACCTGACTCACTGCTAGATCTGTTTTATTTCTATCCTTGACTCTTTCCATGTCATGCAGCTTTTCCCTCTGGGCAACTCTAATCATGCTGTGGTTTCTGTTAATATCTTGTTCCACTTCTCCTCCCTGCCAGGAACCTCCGATCAGCAAAATATTTTAATCCTACCAAAGAGCAGACTGGGAGTAATTTCCTGTATAACATCCCTTAGAACAAAGTTTTTAATCTTCTCATTGAAGACTATGCATCCAAGGTCTCTTCATGGATTAAAGCTGGTACCGAAGCTTTCATCCCAGCTGGGAAGTTATGACAAACCCCATTCATCTCCTGGTTTTCCCCTTCTTGCTTGGATGCTATTACCCACAGGAATCAATTCTTCCAGCTTTATCAGAGTCACATGTCTGATCATAATAGGTGCCTTTTTGCCTCTGCTCGTAATGAGCGCAAGCAGATCCTAAATGATGCTAAGTTGTTGTTTCCTGACAGAATGAAGCAACATATAGCATTCTGAAAATTTGGCTCCAAAGACTACTGGTGGCTCATCAAAATGTGTTAAACAACAGCAAGCCCTCAATCCCCACTTTAATCAATAAATTTGAGGTCCTCACATCTTCAGTACACAAGGCCAAGTGCTTTGCTTGCAGATTCTCCACTAACTCAACATTTGATTTGTCTGGGGCATCCACACCCAACTTCCCACCTAGAAGTAAGGATCAACTGAGTGAGGTTCACATTACCTGCTTGCTGGTCTCTAACATAATTTCAAAGCTTGATCCCCATACGGCAAGCGGAGGTGACAGAGGAATCACAATCATTGTCCTGAAGAAATGTACCTCTGAAATCTCTTTAGTCCTCTCCAACTACTGCCTCTGCTTCTTGCTTTCCTGCCTGTTGGAAGTCATTCTCTGTGGTTCCTGTATTTAAGAACTCTGGAGAACACTCAGACCCCTCTAATTATTGTCATGTCAGCCTCCTAACAATTTTTGGCAAAGTGTTCAAGGTTATCATCAATGCTGAAGTAGTTCAACATCTCAAAGCCCATTCTCCGATAAACAGATTGGTTTTCGCTTCAACAGGTCTACTTCTGATATGCTAATGACCATCACAGAGTGTGTGTGTGTGTGTGTATATATATATATATATATATGTGTGTGTGTGTGTGTGTGTGTGTGTGTGTGCGCGTGCGTGGCTCTTGATAAGAATAGCAAAGCTCGAGCTGTTGCACTAGATATCTCCAAAGCATTTGACAGAATCTGGCATGCTGGCCTTCTACACAAGCTACAAAACTATGTTATAACTGAATACTTGTTTGATGTAAACCAGTTGTTCCTTTCAAATCATGTAATGATGGTAGCACTGAACAGGCATGCTTCCCGGTATTATCATACAAATGTGGGTGTCCCTCAAGCCTCTATTCTAGGTCCTATACTTTTTCTGATTTTTATCAACACTCTCTCTGATGTAATCAGATTCCAAGTAGGCATCTTTGCTGATGACACCACCATTTACTTCTGCCTCGATAAGAAATCTGCCATGGCTGACAAAGCAAACCTTGCTGCTGATCTTGTAAAGAACCTCCAATCTGTGGTGGATTGGGGTAAGAAAGGGTTTGTAAGTTTTAATGCTTCTAAAATGAATCTGCTATCCTTTAACCAACATAGACAATCACTCCTACTCTCCCTATTATTATGGATCAAGCTAGTCTCCCTGAAAGCAAAACACTGCGACATTTTGGCCTAACTCTCTCTGCCAACTTCAAGTTGGATGATTACATTGAATCCTTAGCTAAATCTGCTGCTAGGAAGGTCGATTTACTGCAGAGCCAGCAGGCTTTTCTTGTCAGAATCCATCTTGCACATATCTAAATTTACCATCAGCTCATGTATTGAATACTGCTGTTACATCTGGTCTGGTGTCCCTGGTATTCATCTTGGGGTTCTTGACAAAATCCAATGGAGAATCTGCAATGTAATAGATCCAGACCTGATAGCTCAACTCTAGTCACTTTCTCACTGACGTAACACTGCTTTTCTTTGTCACTTCTACAAATAGTTTCATGGCTTCTGCTCCAATGTGTGTAGCTCCCTGGTGCCCTCTCTGCATGAATTCACTCAAGCTGCTAGACTAGTGACTAGGGTCCATCCTTTAACAGTGAAATCAATCAAATGTAAATCTCTTCTACTCTACTAACTTCTTTTCTCGCACTTCCTGCCTATGGGATTCCCTACCATGTACTTGCTTCCCTGACAGCTACAATCTCTAAGAATTTAAATGCAATGTCAATTGCCATCTGTTATCTCCTTGACTCACATCCTTTCCCTGACCACCCTTGTATCGTGCTCTTCTCTTTTTCCACTCTACTCTCATGCAGCTTTCTTCACACCAGTATTCTCATCCTTCTCTTATCTATTCTCTGACACCATCTTTCTCATCACTGACCTCTTATGTAAGCCCCTGTGCACCAGTGGCAGTACTGCCTTGCTTGGGGTGAATTGATTATAAAAAGAAACATACAAAAGAAAAATTTGTTAGATGAAATCAATTATTTTGCAGATCTGTCTAGATTTATGAAATGACAAATTGTAACTATTTACATTGTTCAGACTTTTGTCCTCATCTTTATAGTAATATTCATCATGTTTCAGCTGCTGTACATTTCAGCCTTTTTTAGCCTTTAATCTACCCCAGTGGATGAATTAATGAGTTTGGTTCAAAATTTCAATGCCTATCACCTGAAGAAGGCCAAAGAGTACAACAGCTAAAATATTGTGAACATGGTAATAAAGATGAGGACAACAATCCAAACTATGAAAATATTTTTTTATATTGATTTAATTTAGGATTTGATGAAATTCAATTGACAATATTTCCATAATATTCTCCATAATAACATATTGTAATATTTATAAAAAAAAGCAGCATCATCACAGGGTGTGCAAGATTCTCAATGTTGCATGTTGAAAGAACAAACTTTAAGAATTGTTATTAATATTGAAACTCAAAGACATTTTTTCTATTGCTATTGTTTTTTTTTTAAAAAAAGACAGACTTTGCATTATTAATGAGAAATACTAAAATTAATAATCTTTATTTTCTAATTACAACTTCAAGCTAAATTTTTGGCAACAATTTTTGATTGTTTCTTTTTATCGCTGCAAGTAATTTAAGAAAATATTTATTTAGAAAGGAACATTTTTTAATCATGTTTCTTGGAAAAAAACAAAAGAAAATACCTGAAAAATCCATCGAATAATGTATGACTTCATTTATAAACCTCGGACTGTTTAGATTTATACTGCAAATGTTTTTGGTTTCTTTAAAAATCTAAACTGGCACCGCCAGAAAATATGAGAAGCAAGTAAAAAAATATCAATAGTGGCAGAAAAGTAAAAAATTGAAAAACTTTTCAATCTTTCTTGAAAATCAATGCCATTTTCAAAATTTCAAGAAGGAACTTTGCATTCAACAAAAACAAAACAGAATTTTATAACCAAATCAATTTTTTAACAATTTTCTAATCTTTCATTACAATCTATGCAGACGGTTTTCAGTTTAATTATTAAAAAATTATTGTAAAGAAAGAGTTTTTCAGTCTTCATTAGATTTTAACAGTTTAAAATTTGGATGATTGCAAATTTCGAGCTCATTAATAGAAACAGTTTCCAAAATATTTTTTGTTGGTTAAAAATCTTGTGATAAATTCAATTTTACAGAGCAATGAAAAATGTTTGTCTCAGCATGTTAAGCAATACTCAAGCAGACATAAGCAATGAATTGGTTGAAAAAGACAAAATTAAAATTCAGGATTGAAAGTTCTTCAGTGTAGAATGTCAAACTTTAGAATTTATGGTAAGTCGATGTCAGTCCAATGTTTGCAATCTTTAATTTTATATATATATATATATATATATATATATAGAGAGAGAGAGAGAGAGGGGAATATGTATGACAAAGCGTAAAAAGTTTACTTGTGATACATTTGGTTCTACAGGACTTTATCCGACTAAATGTACAACTACACATGTGCATGAATGAGGATGTTGGGAATTTTAGGATTTTTTTTGCTTTTTTTATATTGAGCAGATTTGATTTAGAGTCTTATTCTTTTTCTTCCCAGGACCAAAAAAAAACATCCATAGTGTTCTGAATTTAGAATTGACCTTTTTCCTAGACTGTAATCCAAGGCTATAAGACCTGCTCTGTACTGCTATTTATCCAGAGCTGGGGAAAGAAAAGATAGATTCATGCCTATCTGAAAGATGATAGTATGTACGTGAAATCAAATGAACTTGACTGTAACTTAAACTTAGTCAAGTCTGATTCCTCAATCCAAGAGGAATTAAATATCTATTACTCCACCATGTCTCATTTATGCACACGCACACACACAGTCATCCGCAGACAGATCTGTTTGGCTGTATCACAACTCATCAGTATGGTTAGACATCCAATTGCTTTTAGCCAGGATTGAAACCTGACCGAATTTACATCAGTTGGTGATACTACCACTGAGCTATGGGTGTTTGGCAGAAGGAGGCAGACTTTTAGTGTGTTATATACATATATATACAGGGTTTCCATAAAGTTTGTGTGCACTTTAAAAAATTTATAACTTTATTTGTATTTGTGATAGGAAAAATTTGTAAAAAGTATTAGAAAGAAGTAAATCTATATTTATATATTTTTTAAGCTTTTATTGAAATTTTATTTAAGTTTCCTATAGAATGTCACAGCCAAAGGCAGTAGTGGGGACAAACTCTCACAGCATGCATTTTAAATAGCCTTTGACAACTAATCAAACTTTTTCAATGTTTACTGCAAAATCTGCAGTCAATATAAAATAGAATCAGTATATTTTAAATGTGAATTACATATCTGTCACCATTTGTTTCAAGAATGAAATATTTAAATGGTTGATATTAAATATACTTTGATATAAAAAAGAATGCATGTTAGTAAAGCTAATGCTACATATCTAATTTTCTGTATATATCCTTATATAATCATAAAGAGTATATATATATATATATATATATATATACTATTTACGCTCTCACACTCTGGAAGAATGGTAGACTTTGAAAAACAGTAGCTATATTAGCATATACACATCGTTCATTCAGCAATGATTTAGAACACTCACAGCTATTGGGTGTGTATAATGACAACATATATGCTAAAACGTCTGCCTCCTTCTACCAAGCACCCATAGCTCAGAGGTAGAATCACCAACTGACGCCAATTCGGTCAGGTTTC
This sequence comes from Ascarosepion bandense, assembly GCA_037127315.1. Taxonomy (NCBI): domain Eukaryota; kingdom Metazoa; phylum Mollusca; class Cephalopoda; order Sepiida; family Sepiidae; genus Ascarosepion; species Ascarosepion bandense. Next base: position 2,021,638 of record JBBBDQ010001058.1, on the reverse strand, counting down.
AATCATGTGTAAAAAGCAATTGGCTGTCTAACTGTACTGATGAGCTGTGATACAGCAAAACAGATCTGTCTGCAGATGACTATATATATATATATATATATATTTTTAGTATATTGAGGCAGCAAGTAATTTTCTAAACATATGCTATTAAATATAAGAGACAATGAATGTCTGTTATGTTTAATCATGAGCCATTCTAAACGTCTTATTTTTGCTTTAATTTCAGTTGAAAATAAAGACAAAAATTCTCCAACATTTGGATAATTATTTATTGGTTTTCTTCTAAGCTTTCGGCTCACATGAGCCATCTTCAGAGAGGTAGTTTAAACTGAAATATTATAAAATCCACCATCACCGACGATTTTATTTTGTGTTGACATAAAACTCTGCTTGGCAACGGCAATAGTTACCAAAAATAATAAACGCAGTTCTTAAGTTTGCAATGCGGTTTTATGATGTCACACCGCAGGATAGTGCGAAATGACAACAAAAACATGTAGTCAATACAATGTAATATGTTATTTCCTGTTTTAAAGTTGATTTTATTGAGTTGGTTGTTTTGATTTGATGTACATGGCCTCCAATATCTGCAGGTTCCTCTTACTATGTGTATGAGTAATAATATAATATTTCAGTTTAAACTACCTCTCTTAAGATGGCTCATGTGAGCCGAAAGCTTAGAAGAAAACCAATAAATAATTATCCAAATGTTGGAGAATTTTTATCTTTATTTTCAACTGAAATTAAAGCAAAAATACGACGTTTACAACGGCTCATGATTAAACATAATAGACATTCATTGTCTCTTATATTTAATGGCATATATATTTATATATAAATAAATAAATAAATATATATATATATATATATATATTTATATTTGCTCTGTAATATTTTATTACATGGAGCTCTCTTCTTGTATCATTTTTTAATATTAAAATAAAATTTTTAATATTAATTAGGATCGGGTTTTTGGAATTTACCTTCCTGCTTTTTTCGCTTGGATTAAAGTATCTGAATTAAAATATATATATATATATATATATACACACACTTTTTACTTTGACATGTTTTACTGATGACCTGGCATCATTAAATAAATTTCCAAATTGTTTTTTATATTCACCAATTTTCGATTGGACACTCATCCTACTTTACTCATGTCTGTTTTCTCTACAACTGTGCCAGAGAGCCCCTCTTGAATGCACAGGCAGCAGACATAATTCACTGTTTAAATAAACAGGGCATCTATTCAAACATGGTTATCCACCAAATAATATTTGAAGTAATAGGAAATACACACACATGATGCAGGTCCGAAGACCTTTTGGCTGCGTCCACATTTCAAAATCTGACCAAATAATTAAACACCAGAATTTAAGGAAAATTCTCCCTGGTCAAGCCAAGAACTTTTCAGTTCCTTCTAATATAATAAAAACTATTAAAAAATAAAATATTCTTAAAAAATATTAAATTATTCTTGGATTTTTGCAAATCATAAATTTTTAGTGAAAAATAAATGAAATAACAAATGAAGAAAAGAAAACACTAATTTTTGTTGGAAAAGTTTTTCTATGAGATCAAAGAGCAGTAACCCTTCTGGAATCCGAATCCCTCCCCACCCCATCAAAAAAAATAAAAAAATAGGGAGATGCTGCTGTTATTATTATTATGACTTCAATTATAATGGAAAATTTTATTGCATTTAAAAGCATCCACCACTGAAAATAATAGTATTTAAAACAATCAATACATAAGAATATAAAGCAGAGTATCATCACTTGGGGTTTACTAGTTTCTGTGTGTGTGTGCATGTGTGTGTGTGCATGTGTGTGTTACATGAAAGCAAAAATTATCACCTTTGATATCAACAATTTAGATTAAGTGTTAATTATATTTAGTGTGTATAGCACGGAGACTTAAGTGGGTTTATGAAAGGAATAGCAACAACCAGAGATGATTTTTTCATGTCATTTTTATCATTCAGGATACAACTTCCAGTTGAAAGTTGTTGATAACAAGGAATAAATCATTCATGCATACATACTCATGCACTGTTGCTTTCTGTGTTTTATATATATATATATATAAATGAATTACTAGTGAACAGTGGACAACTGTAACTAAAAGTTACATGCATTCTCATGCAATCAACAGGTGTTCAAGTTGATTAATCAATTTAGAAATATTAAGGCTCTTCCAGTAAATATTGGTAAATAGTTAATAGTAAATATTAAGCATTGAGCTCTCTTTTTCCAGTGTGTCTGGTCGTAGACTTTGTTTTTCTATATATATATATATATATATAATAGCAGTATAGCCCGGCGTTGCTCGGGTGTAATGAAAGCTTTAAAACTAATTCATGGTCCTGGAGCTCAGACTCAGCCTAAAGAATATTTGTGTGAAGTTTGGTGAGAAGCAAATAAAAATTGTGGATTTGTATAAAGGACATAGAGACTGATAAACAGACATACACACAAACATCTTGCCTTATATATATAATCGATTTTCTGCACTATTGTAAGAACTGCAAACTTGAAACTTCTGAATATTGTTTCTTATGTCTATGAGTGTATCAAATTTGATTAAAATCGGACCACTCCTTCTATAACCCGATTTTTTCGATTATCGATATTTATCGGGAGTACATCGACACAAAACCTAGCTAAGAACACTTGCAAATGCTTATAGTACAACTGTGTAAATTTTCAAGAAAATTGGTTCAGCAGTTTCGGAGTCTATAGGTAACGGACACACACACAAAGTTCCATATATAAATAAGTTTATATATATATATATATACACACATACATACATACATACATACATACACACAAAAGGATAACTATTCTTTACCAATATGTTTCATTCTCTGATGGACTTCAAGGTAAATCTAAAGATTTTTATTTTGTAACATTGTTAGGGTGTCTAAATTTTTTAAAAATTTATAAACAATCAAAAATAATCTTATGAGTGTGTGTGTGTGTGTGTGTGTGTATTGTCTATTCGGGCAGCGATCTCTCTTTTATTAAGTTTTACTAAAAATGACAGACGGAAAAATTCAATAACATTAATATTTTTTTACAAAAATCAAATGCATGGCAATGATAAACAGGGTGAATCTTCATTAAAAAAAAATGCAACTTACATTGACTTAAACAGAAAAATTAGCTTATTACACAAAATTTAAACCTGCTAACCTCGTTGTTAAAAATAACAATTCACCTGTACAGAGAATTAATATTATTTACAAGTTTACGTGTGTTTTGATCAATCCAAATTCATAAATAATTATATCGGACACACTACCACATGGTTGTCAAGAAGACTCACATTGTATCTCTCATACTATAGTTTGATTCAATCTCATTTAAACACACACAAAAACCTGTCAAACTATTAGCAACACACTCGATAACACAAAGAACACCATCCACAAAGGCTAAAAATAATAGAAACCTTATTAATAAAAAGAAAAATCTAACACTTAATGATATCAACTATGAACATGGCAACAACATGCTTACCATGTTCAGAATATAAAACACAAGCATGACTCTACACATATTGAGTTACATGTAAAATAAAATTCATCCTCAATAATGGCTAAAAGTAGAGTTGAGAGTGCTCAGGAAAATGGAATATTAGGACAATTTTTCATATAATTTGTGTACTGAAAAGAAAATAGTCATAAGATCACATGAAAAATTTCATAAAAAAAACTTAATCCTAATAGCTTGTCTGTCATGTTTAAAGAAATATATAAACACATAAAATGAAAGTGATTCACAATAGTTCTCAGCACAGCTAAGAAAGGATTTTAAAAATTTTGATACTTAATAATTTGATCAGATTTTAGCAGGGGAAGGTAAATGTATTGAGAACTTTTTAGCACCTCCTCAGATAATGAGGACATACATATATACACATGTACATAAACTTACATATGTGCCTGCAAAGGATATCAGTATGTGGTTTACATGTTTGGGGGGGGAAAAAAAAATCAATGCTTTAATTCAAAAAGAATCAAAGAGAACCTTTCATAAGACTCTTCAACTGAAATAAAATCTATAAAACATAAATAAATGAAGCTTTTTAATGTAATGCAGAAATTATGTGCATTGTGCTGTTCAATGTCTAATGTAGTGCATCAAAACTCAGGCCATGTGTGGAACAGCAACAAAAAGAGACTTGGATAAGCTGAGAGATAGGGCTAACGGTAAAAAGCCTTCACAATTCAGAAAAAAAAGATTTTTGTTATGTCTGGGCATGGGAGTGTATATATATATATATATATATATATATATATATATATATATATATAAATATATATTTTCTCAACATATACTGTTAAATATAAGAAAATGAATGTTTATGTCTAATCATGAGCCATTCTAAACATATTTTGGCCTTAATTTCAGGTGAAAATAAAGACAAAAATTCTCCAACATTAAATTAAATTAAAGCCAAAATACGATGTTTAGAACGGCTCATGATTAAACATAATAAACATTCATTGTCTCTTATATTTAACAGTATATGTTTAGAAAATTATCTGCTGCCTCAATACACTATATATATATATATATATATATATATATATATAAAAAACTGACTGCAAAATTTAAGTAAATTGAAGCACTTTGAATATATGTATTTATACAAATAAATTTTCAAGTTTATAATCTGTTCTATATATATATATTTTGTGGAGAGAATAAAATTTTATGAGGTTTTAAAAGAAAATTAAATTTTTAAAAGTATAAATATATACACAAATATATTAAAAAAAAAGAACAAGGATAAAGAAAAGTTATTATGAATTGTTGAATTGAACAATAAAACAAAAAAATGGCCTCACCTGTTATCACTCCTCGCTCTTAAGAGAACGACAAAACAAATATGCGCACAAAAAAAGAGAGGGGTTGTTGAAGGAAAAGAAAATTCCAAAAGGTTCTGCAGTATAAGACTCAGACAATTTATATTTAGGCCCAGTAATATTTTCTTCAAAGCCTAATTGTAATCTGTCTAACCTATACTGTTGCTTCTCTGACTGTATATTTTGTCTTTCCTCTTTTTTTTTTCATTTGTTGTGAATATGTTTTGTCCTTGATTAAGCTCTGAAGAGTGAGGAGGGATAACTAATTAGCTCTTTTTTTTTTATATTTTTTTGATCAAGCACTTTATGGTGAATATATATATATATATATATATATATATATATATACACACACACACACACACAAGAACACATACCTATGTGGGCATGGTGGAATTCAAAGGGGAGTGTTGTTTTTACACCTGACCAAAATATTGCTGAGTAATTGCTGTATGGAGAACATTCTAGGGCTTCAGTACCTCTTTAGTAGCACCAGTTACAAGGAGGGTAAAAGAGAAGAAAAATGTCAACTCAATGGAGATGAAACAAAATTCTGAAAGAAAACTAAGTATTGATGACTGTCTAGGAGTGTGGTTGGTCATTGGCAGCAGCTGTCAGCCACCCCCTGCAGGGTATCCAGAAAGATGTCAGAGTTGGGGAAAGTAGAAAAGAAGGTTAAAGAAATTGATACATGGTGGTTTGAGTTTGGAAACAAGACAAATTATTTGTAAAAAATCAAGATCATATGAACAGGGCAAAGTATTTATGGAAAAAAAGAAGGAATTTGATGAAACATATTAGCCAGTAAAAATTCTAAAAGTACAGAAGACCCACTTGCATGTATGAAAAGCAAATTTTATATAGAGAAATATATATTTAAAAGTTGTGCATTCAGACAGTAAATTTTCTCTTAGAAATGTCAGATTAAATAAATTGCAAACATTGTGTTGGCTTATTTTTAATAAAATCTGTTCATATTCATGGATAATCTTTCATGTATTATAATTAAAAGATGTCAGAAATGAGCTGTAATATTGACAGATATTATCATTTATTTTTCAATGTTTCCAAGTACTTTCAATCTCCTTCCAAGATCACCTTCAGGAGTGTGAGTTGTGGGAACAAAAACTAACCGCAAAACTGTGTTGCTAAAAATTACTGTAAATTTTCTTCTTGCTTTAAATATAATGGTTGACAAATTGCTTAGCGTTCATTAGAACGTGAAAATTATCCAAAATGTATTTTTTTTCGTATGTTGTAATGTTTGCAATTTATTTAATCTGACATATATATCTGTAAATTCAGATAAAATTTAGAGGGGAAATGGCAATTTTCAACATGTTAGTTTAAGACATGCATTGTCAACCCCGTTTAATCAAAGAATGAGGAAAAATTCTAATGCCGGAGGCAGGGTCTACAAAAGGAAGGGGTGGGGGAATATTGGCTATTATAGGGTTAAGCTACAGAAATCTTAGTAATAATTTCTCTTATGGTAGTGGGGGGCATGTGACTTGACCATTGGGTTAGTAGTGGTAGGTAGGAGGGAGAGGTTACTGCTTCATCAAATTTTTAAAAAATTCTGTTGTGACTAATGGAAAAATGAGATAACTATTGCAATTTAAATTTATTCCTGTGACTAATGATTTCTCTACGTTTATTCAGAAGTACATTCTGATATCGAAATTTAAAAATCTTAATTTTTCTGTTAAACATAGATTACATGTGTCTCATAAGCTATTAGGGGCCCTTGCCTTGCCTATCAGCTTCCACTTTATCTTTAGATTTAGATTATTCTCTTTCAATTCCCAGTATTTTGGGGGAAGTACTGTTTGATACCTTAAATTAGGGTTAATGAAGGAGCGTCTGTGAGTAAGAGCCTTTGCTTCCAAATTCCCACTGAAATTCCGATATAAATGTTATTTTCCTTAGGGAAGATGGTAGCTTGATAGATCACATTTGCAGATCTACATTTACCCTTGACTGGACAGTTTTCTCTAGATCTACAATTACAGTGGTGGTGTGTGTGTGTGTGGGGGGGGTATAACCCTATTTTCTGTATTGGATTCACTAAACTTCTTCAAGATTTGGTTATTGTGGGAGCTAATAACATTATACATATTAGTACATGAATAACTAATCTTGACTGTTTTCCTATTGAATATTTTACTTAGGGGGTTATCTTTATGAAAATATTTACTTATTAATTTAAGAAAGATCTTACCAATGTTAATAGTTGATAGTCAACAGAATGGAGGATTGAACCATATAATTTTCCTTTTCCTATGTTTAACTTTAGCCTTTTGTAATTCAGACCTACTAGTGGGTGTTAAATAATTTATCTTTATATCTGCTACTCTGGAGGGCCTTATTATATAGTTTTTTGTTATTGCTAAAGATTCTAAGGTTAGAGGATAATCGGCTAATTCTAATATTAACTGTCCTCAGTATTTACTTTATAATGGCGTTAGGGTAGTTAGAATTAATGTTGTTATAGCTAGGAATTTCATTGTCCTTATGATCTGGTTTAAAGGAATTATTATCAAGGTTGAGGGTAATGTCTAGGTAATTAACAATCTGTAAGTTGAAAGCAATTTCTCTTAAATCCTAACATACTGAATGTCTTAATGATTTTCTTCTGGATTTTCATTATCAAAGGGCCATTAATATTCAGGATGAACATAAGTCCATCATCTTGGTATAGGCCTCCCTGTTTAGGATCCACTACTTTACTAAGGGTGTCTAGGATATAGATGCCTATTAAATTGGCAATTTGGGTTGAATCATGTGCACCCATGGGAATGTCAAATTTACTATTGTGACTTTTAGTCCAAGTGGAATCATTAAGGGCTAGGAGGGATTTATCACTGCTAGAATAATAATAATTTTTTTCTTCTGTGATCTGTACATAGTTTCTAGTGAAATTAGTCCAGTTTACTAGGAGATCTCTAGATATAGAAGGAAAGAAGTTTATAATATCAAATTTAAGAAATGTGGTTTTTCAAGACTAATCCTAATTCACTTTTGGTTGGATTTATTAATCTAGATTGTATCCTATTCTCAAAATTGGGTTTATGATTTTTAAATGGGAGGTAGTGACTTTACCTTCTCTATCTGTAATGTTTAGCTTGCTGGCAAATTTAGCGGTATCATGATTGATCTCGGTAATTATATTTTCCTTCTTGTCTAATCTATATGCGTTAGTAATCTTATTAGTTAGAAATTTAAGGTATTGGGAAGGGTTGTATTTGTAAATATTTCTAAACTTATCAGCCTTAACCCAAATATCCTTCGAGTCTCTAATGGATTTAGAATCCTTCTCTATCATCATTTGGAAGGAGTCTGAATGTTTTTTGAATTTCATCTTGGATACAATATTAAACAGGTCTTTTTCAAATGGATCCAGGAACTTACAACGAGGTGGTATTTTCTGGGACTTCAGATTGTAGGTATCCATGTTTTGGTCTTGGGTGTTGGTGGGGAATAGGTAGAAATGCTCTTTCCACTACAATCTCTTCACAAAGCTGATGATTTTTTCTGTGAGGAAAATGTTGAATGAATGTAGACTGAGTGTTTATAATAAAAACATAGTTTTCTGTAACAGAAGAGCTGTTGTATTTCGGTACTACTTGTTAGTACCTCATCAGCCAGTGAAATATTTTTCTGTTAGGAATTTGTACATATAGGAATGTAAAAATTTAGAAACATATTTGTTACCATATCCAGACAATTAAGGGGGATGTGGAATTCAAAGAGTTGGACTAAGTTAACCAATAGAAAGTAAGTCAATGATGGAGTGAGTTATGAGAGTAGATGTGAGGGATAGAATTAAGATGCCATGAAAAGCTAGATTTTTTGGTGTCTGTTCATGAAACATTTGAGTCTATACAATTGTATTATAACATGTCAGTAATTGTAACAAATGTACTTGTCAAACAGGTTACGGATTGACAGTGGACTGTTAACTTATTTGTTTTTACTACTCCTAAGATGTACATATATATATATATATGTGTGTGTGTGTGTGTGTGTGTGTGTTGGCCTAAAAATAAAGACTGTATAGTGACTGGTAGCTTCACACCTTAATATAATGCCTACACCAAGAGGAGTGACACATGGTCTGGTGACATGATTATATATATCTCCAAACAAGTTTGATTAAAAAGAATTGACGAGGTCTACCTGCTTAATTTTGTTTATCATATTTTTCTAATAAGGTATCGAGTATTGTGCTCAAAATAGTGGAAAAACTGTTCAAAGTTTGTGTTATAGTTTCATTCAAATATTTTTGATCATCTCAGTCATTTTTAAGAACCAACAAAGAGGGTATAGTTTTTGTTATTTGGTAAAGATCTTTGTTTGTGTAACTCAAGTTTGTGAGAATCAGTGAAAGATGGCCCCCTCCAGGCTTCATTTGCTAAAAGACATTAATCTGATCTGAGAAAACAGTTGTATACAGCTGACAGTTTAGACATTTCTGAATAAGATTGGTGCCATACATGACATCCATATAAGAGTCAAGATCTGGCCATGCAATTTCAGAACATGAATTAAGCTCTTAGCTTAATGTTTCGGTTTTCTAGAATCTTTGCAGTGTCAATCAAACCGACCCCACAACCAGTATGTCTGATTCTATGTTCAATTTTATTTTCTTGTAAATTTGTTAAAAAAGATCCATACACTGAAGTTTTTCAAGTTTTTAGTATTTGTTAACTCGACATTCTGAATTTTTATGATGGATTTAAGGTAAGTGCCATCATTGCTTTCATTCAAATTTTAGTTAATATTTTTTTTTTAGAAGCATTTAACTGCTTGGTCTTACTTCTTGGAACTTTTGGTTCACAATGATTTTTTGGGGTTCAAGATCCTTCTTGTTCCAATTCTGAATAGTAGCCATATTTCTTTTAAATATATAAATATTTCCTTCAGTCCTATTTTATTGCTTTTTTTCCGAGCTGTGAACGGATTGTAAATTTTAGTTATGTTGAGGTGGGAATTAGTTCAGAAATATCGACCTTAGGAATAATGCTTATCCTGCATGTCATGCTCATTTCAGCCTTGATAAATCTGACTGATCCCCAGTTGTTATCAGAAGAGAGAAGCTTCAAGATTGGAGCAGAGCCTGAATATGCTTGCACCCAATATTTATACAATGTGAAAGAGAACCAACAAATCTTGATGATATTGTGAGGTTTTACTGGAGTGCTCAGAGTTAGCAGTAATGATGTCATGGGTTCAAAACCATGCCTGGACCCAGAAACATCTGATGAAATTTTTGTTGGAGGCACCACAGCTGTTGTTGCAGTTGTCGTCACATTGAATTTTTGAACATATGTGACCATATCTCGAGTTGGGACCAAGTTTGAATTCAGAACAGTCATTCTCCTATGTTAGTTGCAACCAAATTCTAGATGGCTGGTCTGCTCTGCACTATATTAATCGTTTGTTTTATTTTCCTTAAATTAGTTAAAAATGATTTTATTCATCATTCAGTTTGCCAAATTTTATATTCATCTTTGGAACATTTAACAAAATCATTGATTAACAATGAAAATTGAAATGAAAATTCAGTCATGTTGGAGAAAGAGACATTATTTGAACATTTTGTCTTGTCAGAAAGATAAGTATAAAACCTTTGGCATAGAAAGTTGATATCAGTGTGGATATCAAGGAGGAATACATTCATTGAAAACTTATTGTCACAACAATCACTACACAATTGACGGCAGAGAAATAAATGTGTAACAACACATACACATGTTTACAAGTTTTGTTTAAGACAACTTATGTGTCTTATATTTTTAACAGGTTCTTTGCTGATGGATTAGCTTTCAAATCTTGATGTTAAAGGCATAAAGAAACTGTTCCCTGTTTGTGTTGTTAATATTTCAAACTTTCAAATGGCTTTAGTCATTTTCAAGAAATTAAATGAAATTCATATTCCATGTTGTTTGCTTTTTTTTCCAAGTTTTGACTGTGTTGTCATGTGAGTTTGATGTTAATTTTTTGAGGATTTAATTTTAGAAGATGTCCACATTAATTCAAAGCAACCGATAATTAGCAAAATTATTTATGATTCTGAAACGGGCATTTGAAAATGCATTTCAATTCTCAGACTTCACATCAGTCGTGAGTAGAACACCAAAATATTTCAAAACTTACAGGAATTGTGTTTTTCAAAATTAAATTTTCTAACTACATATATAATTAAGAGTCCAATTTTATTTTAAAACATATTCATAAGATGTGAAAATTAAATGTGTCTTCTTTCTGTGACTAAGATTAGTCAGTAGTAACTGTTCTTTTTTTATGCAAAACAAATATCCAAACAGTCTAAGTAAATGACAATTTTCTTATTAATGCTCTGACAAGATTCTATAATTTTTATCAAATACCTAACAAGAAAATGTCAAGTTCAGTCTGTAAGGGTTTTAAAATATTGAAACAGATCTCGGCACTCTGGGTCTCAAATGCTATCTCCTGGCCTTGATGTCTAGAATCTGTTAAACCCATACAGAACGTCTGACGTATATTCTCTTGAAGATAAGAAATATAAAAGTAATAAAAGATTAGTGTAGATTATGCGATAGCATTACATATTCAGTATGGCAAGAGAAAGTGTGCAAGAGAGAATTAAAAGCAGTAGAATAGTGACAGTAGTAATGATGGTGTTGCATTGTTGCAAAGGTAGTGGTCGCAGCAGATTCCTTAGCAATGACACTGGTTTCTGCAGAGAATGAATGAAGTATTGGATAAACAAATCAATAAAAAAAAAAAAAGAAAAAAATATCAAGATTTCTAAACTAGAATTACAGCCAACATCCAGTTGTTAGCAGATATTACAAACTGCATAGGTAGGGAAATTATAGATGCTCATAATATTTATAAATATACAGATTTTGCTAAGGAAAGACATCATAAGTGGTGGAGGCAAATTCAGTAGTGAAAGGCATCAGGAAGTGGGGTAGGAGTTCCACAAGAGAAAGGCATCTGAAAGTTGAAGGGTTTCATTTCTCTGAGGGTAAGGCACTGGAAAGTGGAGGGTCCTGTTCCATTTTAAGTGAATGAGGTTTTAAAATGTAGAAATATTAAATTCCTATTTATTCTTGAAATGTTCAAACCAGTTTTGACTTGCCACAAATCTTTCTGTACAAGAAATCTGTTTTTCAAGTTTAAGCTTTCATTGACATACAAAGAAAACATGAGTTTTCTTGATGCCCAGCCTTCATGATGTTTAAAAGCCTTTCCATATTTTTTTGTTTTTAATTCTGCTGCTTTTACTCGGTTAATTTTAGAGCAACCAAAATTGCTACACTGAGTTTAAATTACTTTTTTGCATTACAGACAATTGTTCATACAGTTGTTGATTACAGATTGAGAATTCTTCCAAGATCTACAACTTGTTATGAGGAAATCTCCACAACATACCTAAGTATCTAACATTAGTCTTCTTTTTTATACTTTTCACACACAGAAAAGGACACACAATGCTTGTTTAACCATAATTAAAACATATATATATATATCAAGAGGTACATATTTGCAATGTTAACATTAAAACAAACTTTTAGAAATATGCAATTAAACACTAAATAACAAAACAAAAGATGGTGAACTGGCAGCTCATACTGAAGATTTCATATTGAATTGTTATCAATCACTTCTAAAATTATTGGACATTTGATAAATTCTAATTTGAAAAAATAAGTGGGTTATCTTGGACCTTCATACTCACAAAAAAAAAAAAATATAGTGACAAAAAGACAGTATTTTCCTTTGACACCACTATTATTTTAACTACCTTCTCTCCTCAGTAATGTTTGTTTTAAAAAATGATGATTGGATCTGTAAAAAGACTTCACATATGAATATAAATTTATACATTTGTTGTTATCTTGACCGTTTTTGCTGTGCTCAGTTGACACAAGTTCAATTATGACAAATTCTAGAAGACAGTATGTTGTGAGAATTGGGCAGAGAATTAGCCAAGCTGCATGATTCTTGTGTGAGGGGGAATATAGAAGAGTGAGAGAGAGGAGTGTCAAAAAGAGAGAACATTAAAGAGAGTGAGAGTTATGGAAGGGGGCGGAAACAAAAAGAAGGAAGGATGAGAAAAAAGAAAGAGAAAGAAATAAAAAGAAGGTTAAGTATTTGTTTTGCATTTTCTGTTAATGCAAGCTGTGCAAATGGTCATCTTTTTTAATACAAAATATACTTGTGCATCATTCAAGCTGCAAGCATCAGACATCAGGGCGTACTGCAGAATCTTCCAAATACTGCTCTTGAGTTTTGGCCAACAGTTTCCACTTTTTTTATTTTGCTTTGAGGGAGAAAAAGATGAAGAGAGAGAGAGAAAAAATAGATGAAAAAACAGAGAGAGAAGGAGATGAGAATATCAGAGAAAGATTTATAGACATAATAGGCAGAGAAAGAAAGAGAGAGAGATGAGAAGAAGAAAGAATGAGAACAATAGACAGAAAACTATTAGGGAGGGTAAGAATTAGGAGGAAAAAGTAGTAGAGAAAGAGAGGATAAGTAAAAAAGAGATGAAATGTAATGTTCAAATAATAAACTTTCTTCCCACCACTGGCGCTATCAATATGAGTTTATGGTGATTAAGATTTATTTATAGAGACAATAACAATTAAGCCTTTGCCATATTTGGCTTTATTTTCAAATAATGACCTGATTGGTCTTTCTGTAAAATTATGATAATTATTTGTTCCTTTGATGAAGTAAATGTCAACTCTACTCCCTACCCCCGGAGAGTAAAATGTGGCACCCAGAGAATTGGTCGGACAAACCCAATGTTGTTTGTTTCTTTGCAAAAAACAAAGCAAATATTTTTTTTAACATTTTTAAATAGAAATAAGGAATGGAATAAACAGAAACATTAATATGAATTATGTGTGCAGATTTGTGGCACAAAGCTAAACTGAATGCTTAAAAGAGTTCAACTTCTGTTCAAATTGTTGATCCAAACTGTGTTTCAGATTTTGGCCAGCCAAGTGTAACTTGAGCCAATCAGGTGATTTAACCTTTTCATTGAACTGTAATATATCACTTACATGTTGTTACATTTCACTCTTTTTTTAGCACAAAAAGGAAAGGCAAAAAAATATATATCGGACTTTTGTGTGGGTAGTCAGAAGACTAGTTATTGTTATACTTACTTTTTTCTCTTGTTCCAAATCAGAACAAACACACATAAATTTTCTGTTAACGTCCAGAAACGTCTCTTCGGAATTGTGGGGATTGATTTCCCATCAATTCAATCTATTATCAAGTTCTTGCCTTTGGTGAAAAAATTAAAATTACAAGGATTCAATCAAATGCTTTATTTCTCATTGTATTCTGCTTGGAAAGTAACAATACCATCATCCGACTGATTTAATTGTTAATGAGACTCTTCCTCTACAAATTGAAAAATAGTTGCATTAGTTTTAGCTTATTTTGTTTAAAATTTATTATAATCTTTGTTGTAGGAATAATAACTTGTGAGTAAGAGTGAGATATTGAGTGAGAGAGTAAAAGAAGAGAGAGAGAGAGAGAAATTAACAAGAACACAAGGAGAGATAGAGTAAGCAGAGAAAGAAAGAGAATCAAACATTAAGAGAATGATTGTGAGGAGAGAAGAATATGAAAGAGAAAAAGAGAAACTTAAAAATCTTTAAAGATTAAGTCATTTTTAGATATTTTTTTTAACTTTAGGTAAATGAAATGGCTGAACATTTGATAAAAAATATGATTGTAAAAATATGTACAATAAAAACTCTTCATCTAACAATCCTGAAACCAGGGTGTTACTACTACTAGTTGGTCAACAATACAGCATGGAACAAAACAGAAAGAAACAGATAGCAACCCAAAAATTAGAGATGGGAATCTTTCCTTATGATATCTTTTTAATAATCAAATATTCAAAGGTGCCATCCACAAAAATCAAGCACCTGATATTTGGGATGTAAATAAACAAAAGTGTTTGTTTTTTTATTGTTTCATTTTTCTTTTTTGCCAAAATCATAATGGCTGAAGAAAAGACCAAATAAGGAAAGAAATGCAACATGAAAGCAAGAAAAAAAAAAACTATTTTGGCTTCTTTATTTGAAATTGTCTGCCAATATATTTCAGAAAAATCAAATTAAGGTAAGACAAGAGATGATGTCATATGAACTTTTTTAGAATTAACAAGTCGACAACCATCCAGTCCAGTGGACAACTGACCTCAGTAAATGGTGTCAGTAGAAAAAAAAAAAAGCATACATCTGAGAAGAGACGGTCAATTAGATTGAGAAAATAAAACAGTTAAAGGAGTTAATTTTTGTGGGCAGTTTTCATTTTCAGCTGGTTAGAATTTGAGTCAGAAAAGACAAAAAAATTGTAGCATGTCAGAAAGAACTTAGTGCATGTCAACATGTCAACATGGTTAGCAAGATCATTCTAACTTGAATCGTTATGACTGAGTAGTGAGTGACCCATACTTTCCCCATTGTGCTATAATCTAAGTTGTGCTTAGAAAATCACAATTCACAAAAAGCTTGCCAAATAATAGTGGAGAAAATAAAAACAAAGAATTTTGGCAAAGTTTAACATTTTGACCTGAAAAAAAAATAAAACAAAAAAAAAAAAGGGAAAAAACAAAAAACCAACTGTGTTGTCAAAAGATGTTTTCTCTTGATACTTGCTATACTGTAGACTTCATCGACTGTTTGTTTTAAAAAGCTATGCTTAGAATTTTAATTACAACGAAAATGTTACACACTATGTCTTATATTTATTTATGAGATTAATTCTATATTTACAAGATTATAAAAATATGTGAACTAATTACATTGTAATAGTATTTACTGTTTTATAAAAAAATTAAAAATCTATTTTTTATTAAAAAAATATCTGAACAAGAAATTTAAAATTTTTTCTGGTCATGATATATTTTCTTCTTGAATTATTTTCTGTCTTTGTTTAACATTCTATTTTTTAATATAATCAAGATCTAGGAACAATGATGCCTAATCAATAGAAATACCTGGTACAAGTTCGAAAGATTTCGTAATTAAAAAAAGGAAGGTTTTCTGTCCAATAAATACAGAGATGCATATCCAAAATATTAAGCTTTGGTGATTTTCCTAATATTTAAATTTACAAGTTGGTTCAGTTCTCAAACCATTTTTATAATAAGAGAAAATGAAAAAAAAAAAACAGTTTTTCAAAGTTTTTGATTCCAGTTACTTGTTGTGATGCGTTTGTTTCAATTTTCTTGTTTGCAGATATTTTATGGTGTATAAATTTTTAGGGGAGAATGTGGCGTATAAATTTTTTGGGGAGAATGTGGTGCATAAATTTTGGGGGGAGAATGCGCCGCACAAATTTTTATGGGAGAATGTGCTGCACAAATTTTTATGGAGAATGTGGTATATAAATTTATATGGAAGAAACTGTCTGTGTCTGTATCCATCTCTCCTCAGATCTGCCCGTCTATTTTGGTCTCCTCAGATCTACCTGTCGGTATCCAGCCCTCGTCAGATCTGCTCGTCGGTATCCAGCCCTAGTCAGATCTGTCCGTCAGTATCCAGCCCTCTTCAGATCTGTCCGTCGGTATCCAGCCCTCTTCAGATCTGTCTGTCTGTATCTATCTCTCTTCAGATATGTGTGTCTGCTTTGTTCTGTTCAGATTACTTTAATCCTTTGGAGAAAAAAATAAAATTTTCCTGCTTCTTTTTGAAAAATTAGATAAACTTTTTTAAATGACAAACATTGGAAACTCTTGTATACCCGTAATATCTATGAAATTAGGTATGTCTTATTGGATGATGAGACAAAGAATTTTATTAACCATGTGATACATATGACATTTATCACAAATACAACAATAGAGGTAATATAACGAACAAAATAATACTGATATGACCAATTCAAGACAAAGTACAATGAATATTAACAACACTGGTTTTTGGAGCAGACAATTTGCAGCTAAGGAAACAACAATTTACTTAAGAAGAGAGATACAAAAAAATACACACATGCTAATGAAGATCTATCTACTGATCAAAAAAATTCAGACATCTTATTAAACAGTATAAACTAAAAGCAATCTAAAATAGGAAGTAGATATTAAAAAAAACTCCAATTAGTCAGTTGCCCAAATTCATTCAATTGATCTCGATTTTATTTTATTTTTATCAAAATTTGCTTCTTTTATAAAGCTTCATTTACAGCTCATTTTTTTTAATTCCAAGAGTTATCTTCCCTTGTTTCTCGGTTAAAATCCTTGAATCTAGTTTATGAAAATTTAAACAAGATCCAATTAGACATCACCATGTTTTTTGAAATAATTTTGTAAAGCAAAATTCACAAATAAAATATTGGATCTATGATTTGCTGTGACTTTTTACAAATTATTTTTATTGTTGCATATGTGATCCCCAGTGATTACATTATAGCAAGCGGTGTACAAAAATGAGTCTAAAAACAAAATCTCTGAGGTGAATTTTTTCATGAAGGTATTTGTCAATTTCACTGGTAGTTCCATTATAGAAACGAAACATGTAGATTTGATTTTATATATGAAGAACATAATTTAAGCTACAATGAAAATTTCTTCAAAATTAAAATTTGTAAAAATAAATAAAAAAACGAGATTTGATTATAGTTTATGATTATA
Source organism: Ascarosepion bandense (assembly GCA_037127315.1). Lineage (NCBI taxonomy): Eukaryota > Metazoa > Mollusca > Cephalopoda > Sepiida > Sepiidae > Ascarosepion > Ascarosepion bandense. The sequence continues at coordinate 2,004,101 of JBBBDQ010001058.1, read as the reverse complement.
TTTTGAAGCATAAATGACTTGAAAGTGGTTCAAAGTTTTATTGATTTTTTGATCAATAAGCTTCTTTCCAAAATGAGTTGATTTTTTTAAACAATTTTCTCTTTATAAAACTGACAGAAGATCTTTACTTTCAATAAAATAATCAGTGATAGCAAACAATAAAACTATGTAGACAATGTGGAATCCGTTTTTCAAAGGATTTTGTGAAATGTTAGACGAAAATGGCAAATGACAAACTAATAGAAAATAAAACTGCAGAAAATTGTTGATTTGTAAATAGGAAAAAAAAATGCATATGCGACACACAACAAAGACTGATAGATGGACTTACAGACGTGCACTGACAATATGTACATGCGAAAAAGAAGATGCACAAAAATACCTACAAAATATCTTTCGAAACAATGTGTGACCACGCCCGGGTTCAAAATCTAGACTCTTGCTCAACTCTGAAAGTAAGGAACAATGGAATGAAGACAAGGTTATTAAACAAAATTAATGTAGGACAAACAAAACAGTTAAGAAAAATGAATATCCATTCAATGATCTGAATGACAACCAATATTCACACTGAGAACGAGAAGAAGGGTGATAATGGCAAAGAACCACAAGTAGTAAATAAACGTGCTTCTGTGTAGGGTTGAGATTTTCTTTCGGGTGTTTGATTTTTTTTTTTTTTGTTAGTTTCTTCATTTAATCTCTGACTTGTGACACATTTTTAATTCATGGATGCAGATACAAAACTATGACTACCAAGATTTGTTATTATGAGCTTCCAAGAAAATAACTTAGTATCAGTTTTATTTCCCAGTTGTAAATGTGATGATTTCAAGTACTTTTCAATGATAAACAGAAAAAACAAAGTTTTAAATACAGAAATTTTTTTTAAAATTTCTACAAAGGAAACTATTCTAGTAGATGAATCTTCATTCAATATGTAATTATGATTAAAGGGCTGGTGAACCCTCGACTGGAGAGAGAGCAATTGCATTGCAGCCCCTATCATGTGAACATTTGTTTTTCTCTCCCTACATTTATTATGTTACAAATGAAATAAACTAAGCCCAATTGACTATTAAATCATTTAATTTCAAGGATAAAAAATCTTCAGTGATTTTGATGCTATTCTGGGTTCTATTTTTGCTCATGCTAAGTTTAAAAAAACATGATATAAAATTTATTTTTTCATTATGTTGAATGTGCTAAATTATTCAACTTTTTAAATCTCAAATTGATGTTAAAAATTGCTGCAAAACATTGGTTTATTTAAGATGAAATGATTTATTACGACATGTCGCTAAGACATTGTAATTGTATTTATTCGCAATTTTTTATTGTATATAATTTGGTTACAATAAATTTTGTAACTTATATGAATACGACCTTTTGAAAATTGAAATGTACAAGAATGGGAGGGGGCGTATCATAAATTCATGAGGAACAAGACACTTGCACTGTCCTTGTATGATTAGAGGAGTCCCTAATAAACTGTGTGTGCTTGTACAAAAGATGACAAAATGTCTTTAATGGTTTATAGTTTCAAAATGTGAAAAGCTTGTTTTTAGGAAATAATTGTCCCTAGAAATAAATTGTGACTGGTTTAAATTAAATGTAAACCCCTTAAGGTATAACTGTAGTTACCATTATAACAAGCATTTGGTTGCAAAGGAAAGGAATAAAGAGGATTTAATTTTCAACAGCTTGTATTTGTCAAAATTCTGAATATATACATAGTTTGAAATTTGGCAAAAATTGTTCATGTGTGGTTCTTCAGTTGCTGTTGGTAAGGAAAGTGATTAGGTGTAAAAGTGTTGTCAGGAGACCTGAGAGTTAAGTTTTCTGGGGTTGAATGTCCAAGGTTACAGTTGGAATCAGAGGATAGGTCTGGAACGGAGTCGTTGATGAGTTTTGACATATGGTTGAAATCTAAAGCTGTGATGGGCTGGTGGCCGTGTGAGATCAAGATGTTGGCCAAACTGCCTGGTAAGGTGGGCTGGCAGGTTCTTCGGTTAAGGTCACAGTGGTAGGTCGATTCATGGTAAGACATGTTGGTGAGTTGGCTGCCGAGGTTACAGTGTTGGCAATGAGAGAGGCCTGGAGAGATTAGTGAAGGTTGATCGAGTGCAGCGTTTCTGTTGGATTCTAATCAAACGTACTATTAATGAAACAGGGTCATGGTAGTGACAATGATGGAGGCCTCTAAGCTGGATAGTGTCATCTTTTTTTCTAACAGGAATGTTTGTGATTGGCTATTGTATTTATATTATAGGGATTTGTTTAGAAATCTGGATATGATGGTCAATACCCATGCGCAGAAAAAGAACTTTATTTTGTCTTTTGTTTTCTTAGTGTTCACATATGTTTGACAGGTAGTGTGAATCTGAAAGAGATTGAATTGTAGTGAAGTAGAACATATTTCTTCTTTTAGTTTAGTTAGCATATAGACATTTTGATTACAAGTTCACCATGCTAGACGGCATTGACACTTGTTTCTGTGGAAACAAGTTTAACACTACTTAACTTCTCTTCTGTCAGTCCATTTAAATTTTTTTAGCGACTCTCAGAGACTAACATTTGAAACTGATTCTGGCCCCTTTAATTACTGAAAATGTTTTTTTTATTATTTTTTTTAATCTTTGAGTATTGGCTTCTTTTTTAGTGTCAAATACTTGAGCTTTTTGGAAGTATATAGCTTGGGTGGATGTGCATTGGGGTGCAGTGGATATCGATTCGAACAAGAGATCAGAGTGCCAACTTCAAATTCCAGTTGAATTCCTTGCATTCACTTATGCACAAATACCCTTGGGAAAAGTATTAATCCATCTCTTCCCTCTAGTTATGGGTTAAATAATAAGACAGATTGGGTTCTATAGCCTTGGCTAGCAACCACTCTACCAAAGAAAGCAATGGCAACCTACTGTGGGATAATCTTCTACCAAGTCAGTCATGTCTCTTCGAGACATAATTGCCAAAAATGTGTATCACGTATGTCACTTAACTGACTGATAGATAGGGTGTGCTTCTGTCACTTGAATATTGTGGGGAGGTTGTTCCACAAATTATCAAAATCTCTCGATAGATGTAATAATGAGGAAATGTTTGCTGGTTGTTAATAATGTGTATGTTTCGTGGCGTTGTACATCACCATGGTTACGACCCACAATGCATCACACATTGCAGCAATCCACCCTCATTTCTTTCATAACTTTCACTTCTTCCCACGAACTGCTGCTTTGTGGAACTGCCTCCTAAGAGGATGCTTTTCTGACCACTACAATCTTAACCTGTCTAAGTCAACTGTTATCTACCTTAAGTGGCTCTTGGGTCTCATAGAGAGTGAATATAATTGTAAAAAAACCTTTTGTGAATAGAAAAGATTTTTAATTTTTTTGTTCATTCAGCTTGCAAGTATTTGTCGCTCATATTTCATTTGTAGATAAGCAGAGTTAAAATCAATTAGCGACAGTTTTATAGGGTTTTGCCTTTGAATGATATAACTAGTCAAATTTGTCTGTAACACGTTACAGTCCTATATAATTTTGAGCTGAACGTTCTGTTGTAGCAAACATTGTGTATGAACTTTCAGGACTTTGAGATGTGATAGCAGCAGCAACAGTGAGTCTTGTTGGTGTTAAGTGCCTGTCATGGCAAAATCTGTTAGAGGTTAGAATTCGATTTTTTACATTGACAGATCATATTTCGACAGCAACGCCCAAAATAGGCATACTACTGACTTTGGCAAATATTCATATATGTAACATTGTCCTAAGTTGAATTCTAACATTTTGTTCTGAAAATCTTAATGTTGCTGTCTCAAAGTTTTCAAGGGGATCTGGTAGGGACTAGCTCTACACTTAATTTAACTTGTATGCCCACTAAAAAGTTGGTATTTGCTCTGTCTGTTAAACAAATATAAAAAAGAAAAAAATGATGAAAATAGACAACACAGAGGTTACAGAAACGAGCCTCTCTGGGTGGAAAAATTTTGACCATTAATACTGAAATGAAGGATTTCAGTTTTCACAAGATGTTTTCTTTATAGTTGCAGCTGTGTGTAAAAAAAAAAAAAAAAAAACTTAGTAAATATCAATAACATTTTAATGATCGAAAACTTTCCTGTAACTTTTATTTTAGCTGTAATTTCAACTTAACCAGTTTTGGCATTTACACATCAGTGAACCCAAATAAAAACACATTTCTCTGCTGAATCTTAAATTTAGGTCATGTAATTTACATGGCCAAAAATAAAATTAAAAAAAAACACGTTACTTTCTCATATTTTGTTCTTAATTTAGCTAAAATCTTTCGCCACCAGAAGTATCAACATCTTACTACATGTTTGTTTTATGCTTTTATAAACATCTCTAATAATACGGTTTCTTTTAAAAATGTTGGTGATGTCAGACACTATTTAGTTTTTCAAGGATGTGGAAAAAGTAATTTCTAATACAAATTACAATGGTGTTTTTTTTTACATTTTTATTTCAACCAATACATGACTGATTAGCATGTATCAGTCTCATGCTACTCTATTATTATTCTGTGTGACCTAAAACAGTAGGATTGAGATTAATAATTCTATAAATTGATTTTGTGATATTTTTCTATGGTCACTCAAAACAAGTACTATTTCCTTCCTGTTATTAGCAGCAGCAGCTGAAACCAGTCCTTGGATTAGTAGCAGCCAAAGGTATCATACATGACACGGCTATTAGCAGCAGCAGCAGCTGAAAAGAGCCCTGACACAACAGCAGCTGAAACCAGCCTCTGGCTCTGCCATTAGCAACAGCTGAAACCAGCCTCTGGCTCTGCCATTAGCAACAGCTGAAACCAGCCTCTGGCTCTGCCATTAGCAACAGCTGAAACCAGCCTCTGGCTCTGCCATTAGCAACAGCTGAAACCAGCCTCTGGCTCTGCCATTAGCAACAGCTGAAACCAGCCTCTGGCTCTGCCATTAGCAACAGCTGAAACCAGCCTCTGGCTCTGCCATTAGCAACAGCTGAAACCAGCCTCTGGCTCTGCCATTAGCAACAGCTGAAACCAGCCTCTGGCTCTGCCATTAGCAACAGCTGAAACCAGCCTCTGGCTCTGCCATTAGCAACAGCTGAAACCAGCCTCTGGCTCTGCCATTAGCAACAGCTGAAACCAGCCTCTGGCTCTGCCATTAGCAACAGCTGAAACCAGCCTCTGGCTCTGCCATTAGCAACAGCTGAAACCAGCCTCTGGCTCTGCCATTAGCAACAGCTGAAACCAGCCTTTGGCTCTGCCATTAGCAACAGCTGAAACCAGATCTAGACACAGCCATTAGTAGCAGCAGCTGAAAATGGCTCTTGGCACAGCTATTAGCAGCAACTACAAACAGCTCTTGACACAGCCATTAGCAGCAGCAGCCAAAAACATCCCTTAGCACAACTATTAGCAGAAGCAGAAATCAAAACCAGCTCTTGGCACAGCCATTAGCACTAGCAGAAACCAGCTCTTTACATGGCCATCAGCAGTAATCCACAGCCAAAGCAGCCACCATAGCTGTACTTGACACAGTCAGCAGCAGCTGCCAAAACTAGACCATGACACAGCTAGCAGCAGCAGCAGCCTTAACAATAACAGCTGCTTGCTAGGTTATCAGCCAGCTGCAAAGAGACTAAAGAATTTTGAACTTCAAGTAAAAATTTTGCTGTGGTTGAACAACAAAGTATGAACAGAAATCTTCCCAAGCACAAACAATTGGAATTTAAAAGGGACTTTTTCTGAAATTGTTATATGTCCCAAAGATGCTCATTGAGCAAGCAACAGTATGTGTTTGTGTTTGCTTTTTTCAAAAGATGGTCGCACCTTTGTTTTTCTGCCTTCTTAAATTTTCTTTTTTGTCATTAAATCATTGCTATTTTCTAAAGTGAAATCATATTTTTTCATTTTTTTATGGTAATCCTTTTTATCAGAATTTGTTATCTTGCCTTAAGAGACACACAAAAGGAAATTTACATGCAAATTTTTTTCTACTTGTATAATAAATGTTTTTCATTTCCAATTTTATGTAGTCGTTGAGTCTTGTTTTTGTTCTTTTGTACCTATTACGACTTTGCTATTTCTACTAACTAGGTTTTGTGTTTGGCACAAGAACTTAAATTTCATAAGGAATAAAATGTTTATAGTATGTAAAAGAGTGCTGGGGTGTAATAATGGTTTTGCTAAATCACTTACAACTGAATAGAGAGTTTGATTTTCATTTGGTGACCCATATTTTCAGCCTTGTGCCACATATAAGCTAAGTTTAGTTAATCACTATAAATTAGATTGCAAGGTTTTTGATGACATCTTTAAATCTTTCATTTTTATATATTCAAAACATCATCAAACCATGGTAAAAAATATCTTCCTCGATTTTTCAATAGCGTCATTTTTTAGTTTTTATTTGAAGAATCTTTTGCTATGTTGAAAGACTTGATAGAACTGTGAATTAGATGATGAGCACAACAAATGATACATGATGAGTGAAATGAACGGATGGCCTGTGAAGCCAAGAGGGCTAAAAAAATATACCAATTCATTTCCATTTCTGGCATCAAAATCACCGATTGACTTCCACGCAGAAAAATGTCTTTTTTGTTGACCCATTTGAAAGTCAATGGCTAACAGTTTGTTCAGGTTCCAGCAATTTATAAGAAACCATTTTTGCTCAAGACCCAAAATAGGAACTTTATCTGTTTATATTGCAACAATGAGGAAGGCTGTCAGAAATTGTTGAGCAATTCATTTGTAATTGTCAAACACTTTCATTTATCATTGTCACTAAATATCTTATTGAAAAATGACATATGTTGGTAAATAAATAAGTGCTTAAACACTGACCACTGTTCATTATACAGAAAAACTCATTTACTTAATTTTTGTTAAATTCGCAATCTGAATTGACAATCACTTTTTCTGCAATTTCACATTTGTACTGCCTCCTCTTTATCTAATTTCAACTTCTGACATCATTTATAACAAAATAAATTTTTAAGTTGTTATGCTATATTTATGGATTAAAGTTCTCAATATCAGCAATAGAGCATATGTAAGTATAAACAGTGGACATTGAAATCAAAACTCAGACTCTTTGTTTCATACTCAGAGGCAATCGCCAAGCCTGATGATTGTGTTTGACCATTAAACAAAAAACTCCAAGGCAACAGTCTGTCCACTTATATATTTTCCATTTATAAACGAGTTATTACGTGACCTATGTTTCTACCATGAGTGGTGTCTTCAGGTGATTTGCACAACTGATTTTACCATTTTCTTTAAGAACGCTCACGTTGCAGGGAATTTTTGAACTAGCAATTTTTAAAATTACAAGGAATTATACTATTATTTTTTTAATACAAATGTGCACCGGTCTAATCTTATTATGACCAGAAACTAAGCAATTAAACAATATATACACTACCGTCCATAAGTTTGGGACCACTTAGATTTATTCTCTAAGAGAAAGAAATAACAAATTTTATGTCTTATAAGAATAAATATAGATATATTTCATTGTTGCTCACAATTATACAATAATTAAAAACAAAATTAACAGAGTAATTTCAAATTTAGTTAAAGTTAATTCATATTTTCTTTTCATTAAAGAAACCACCACGAGCCTTTATTGCTGCAGAGCAAATCCTTGGCATTCTTTCTAATAACTTATTTTTATAAGTTGGTAAAAGTGATTTCCAAGCATCCTGCAAGCATTTAAACAACATTTGTTCATTTTCAGGAAGTTTGAACTGTACGATCAATTTCATCCCTTATTCTCCTTCTTTAATAATGGTTTCTTAACTGCTACACAGCCTTTAAGCCCAGCAGAATGAAGTCGTCTCTTAACAGTAATAACAGATACTGGATATTGCCGAGTAGAATTCATTTCAATTGTTGATTCCTGATTGTTTTTCTTCTATTCATCTTGCTAGATATGATCAAGTGCCTATCCTCTACAATAGATGTTACTCTGGGCCTACAAGATCTTTTTCTGTCAATATTTAACTTAGTTTCACGAAGTTGTTGAAGGCAATAATGCACACCATTTTTTGATAGGCTTCATTTTTTAGTGATAACAGAATATCCTTCTTGTGAAAGAATTTTAACCTGAACTCTTTTTTCAATGCTAATCTGATTCTTCCTTGCCATTTATACCGTAGTAATATGGTCTACAAAAATAAATTATACCGTAATTATAATATCTGAATAAATCTGAATTTTCAGCAAAAACTTGATCACAATAAGAGAAGTCAAGTAGCAAATTGAGTAAATGTTTACTTTAAAGTTGAAAAGAATCCCTTTTTTTTACTTGACATCTGCATAAGAATAACAAAAAATACAAACTCTGCGAATTTGATTCTGCTAAGAATTTGGGTGGTCCCAAACTTATGGTCGGTAGTGTATATACAGGGTGTCTATAAAGTCCGTGTGCACTTTAAAAAATTTATAAGTATTTGTATTTGTGATAGAAATAATCTGTAAAAAATGTTATGTTTAATGTACCTAGTTTTAAGTATAGTTATTTAATAATTCTTTACCACAAAGTTTGCAAGAATCTTTTTTTCAGAATCTATTTGATCCATGGCTTCAATTGAGGAAAAATTAAACTGTGTCCTTTGGTTGGCCACACTGAAATTGGCTATTACTGTTCATAGAAAGTTTAAAATTGAATACAATAAAGAACCATCTCATAGGCACACTATTGCTAAATGGATGAAAAAATTTAAAGAGACAGGCTCTGTCCATGATAAGCCATGGTCTGGAAGGCCATGTATCAGTGATGAAAGTATTGCATCCATTTCAATAATACCTTAAAAAATATAGATTTACTTCTTTCTAATCCTTTTTACAAATTATTTTTATTTCAAATACAAATAAAGTTATAAATTTTGTAAAGTGCACATGAACTGAACTTTATGGACACCCTGTACATATTCGAGAGTATTGCATGTATGCATGGCCTTGAGAATGATTTGTGCTTGAATAAAAAGATTATCATCTTTAAACAGTTTCTTTATTAATTTGATCCAAACGTACAGAAACTTTTATGCCAACTGAAAAAAATATAAGAAAAAGAAAATTAAACAGACAAACCGACAGGCCTTGTGACCAAATTCAACAAAACATGTTTAAATAAAAAGTGAGGTGAAAGGGTGGCTAGAAATATTGTGTTGTGCAAAATCAGTCAAGTGAGTACGGTCTGCCCACTTTGAAAATCAGCATTCAGTCCATGATTTTTATCTGGGTTCTAAATTTTGAGCTATTAAGATCTAGAATCTGATTTAGAATGTCAATAATTTAAAAACTTCTTAAAAACTGTTAAATTAAGTTTTACAAAACATTTTATTTTCTGTTTTTTTTTTTCAAACTTGTATATTTATATTTGCTGTTTTTGACACAGCATATTCAATCCCAACATTTGAGGAGATAAATTCAATCCTAACATTTGAGGAGATAAAAGCAAATTACAGTAGTGGAGAGAAAATAGAAAGCAATCTGTAAAGATCACAAGATTGAAACTGTCAAATTCTTTCTGCCGATATTGGTGAGAATATTAATTCTTGTACAAATCAAATGAACCGAATTTAAGATTTCAATGTAAGTAAGATGCGCCAGTTAACAAGATTTTCTGCACCATTTGCTTCAGTTTTTCTCAATTCTTGAACAGAAGAAAGAATTTTTATTATCAGGAATTTTTTTTTGGTTAATCAATAAAAGAAAATGGTTGGAAGCAGTTAACAGACTTGCAGGCAATAAACCATAATCAGAAACATATATTCCTCATTTATAAAAGAGAGAAGTATATGAAAATGGATAAACAGATAGATGGGTTGATGACATGAAATTTGAAAAGAGGACAAGAGAAAGTTCTACTAATGGAGTGAGTGGATTGTGATTGTTGTCTAATTTGTAGAGAATTCTCCCAAATCCTTGTCCATTAAACAATGGACAAAGAAAATCCCATGAGACAAAAAATAGAAACTGCTTAAAAGAAAAGATGATAGAAAGAAGAAAGTGTGATTGCAAGAGAATAAAATTTAAGAATTCTTGTACATCTGTAATTCTTACTAATGGAGAGAATAGAATATGGTAATTGTCTAATCAATGGAACCAGTGCCAAACAAGCCAGCTCCCCTCAAATCCACCATTGGGGTAGTCATTACAGACAAAAGACAACAAATGGAGAGATAGGTGGGACACTATTCCAACTTCTACTCTCAACAGAATGCTGTGACAACTGCAGCCCTTGACACCATTGAGTGCCTACCTGTCAGGGAAGAGCTCGACACTGAGCCAACGACAGAGAAAATCAGTAAGGCTATCAACAGCTTGGCCACAGGCAATGATCTTATCAAGCACTGCAAGACTGTTCTATTGCTTCCTCCACATGAAGTCCTCTGCCAGTGCTAGAAAGAAAGGGTTGTATCACAGGACCTGAGGAACACTACAATCATCACTCTCTACAAGAACAAATGTGAGCAAATTACAGAGGCATCACTCTACTCTTCGTCATGGGAAAAGTTTTTGTTTGGGTCATCTTGTTCCATCTGAAGAAACTTGCCAATCATGTTTACTCACAGTCGCAGTGTGGTTTTTGATCAGAACAATCAACAGTAGACATGATCTTGTTTCCAGGAAAAGTGCAGAGAACAGCAGATGCTCCTGTACGTTGTTTCATCACTGACCAAAGCATTCAACCTCATTAGTTAGGAGGGCCTCTTCAAAATCCTGTCAAAGATTGGCTGCCCACCCAAGCTGCAGAGCTTGATTGCATCCTTCCATAACAACATGCAAAGGACTGTGCAGTTCAACAGCAACACCTCAGAGCTCTTCAACATCAGCAGCGGAGTTAAACAGGGTTGTGTCCTTGCTCCCACTCTCTTCAGAATCTTCTTCGCCCTACTTCTGAAGCACATCATATGAAGGGACTTACCTGCATACGAGATCAGATGGAAGGCTTTTCAATCTCGCCTGTCTCAGAGCCAGTATCAAAGTATGAAAAGTCCTTATTAGAGAGACGTTGTTGTTTGCTGAATATATGGTGTTTGCATCCCACACCTAGCATGAACTCCAGTCACTAATGGATCATTTCTCTCAAGCCTGCAGAAACTTTAGGCTGACCATTAGCTTAAAAAACAAAAATAAGTGTCCTGAGTCAAGGTACCACAGCATTACTGGTCATCACTCTAAATAACTACGAGCTGGATGTGGTCCATCAGTTTAACTACCTTGGCTCTACCATCACTGACAACCTCTCCCTGGACATAGAGCTCGACAAGAGAATTGGGAAGGCAGTCACAACCCTTGCGCACCTCTCAACACATGTCTGGACCAACTCCAAGCTGACAGTGAAGACAAAGATGGCAGTGTACAATGCCTGTGTCATCAGCACACTGCTATATGGCAGCAAGACATGGACCACATACACCTGGTAAGAGAGGCGTCTGAACACCTTCCATGTGAGAAGTATACGACACATATTGGGAATCTCATGGCAAGACAAGGTGTCCAACACTGAGGTCCTGTCTTGTGTGGGTCTGTCCATCGTATTGACATTCCTTAAACAGTGCAGACTCTGCTGGCTAGGCCATGTCCACCACATGCCAGACAGTCACATTCCAAAAGACCTCCTGTATGGAGAGCTGGCCTCTGGAAGAAGACTCACTGGGTGGCCACAGCTGTGGTATCGTGACATTGTAAAATGTGACATGAAGGCTGTGGGCATCAACATGGAGTCATGAGAGCACACAACAGTCAACTGGTCCAAATGGAGAGGAACCCAGGCCCAACATCTCAAATCAAGGAAGAAGTAGCTGACAAGCCGAAAATGGAGAGGCGGGTTCACAAAAAGAAAAGTGATAGCTTTGACAGACCAGAAACTGGATATAAATGCAGCCTCTGCAACAGAAACTGTCACTTCTGAATTGGCTTCTACAGCCACAGACGTCGATGCTCCAAGCTAGCCAGACAACTAAGATGCTACCCATGGCCAACCCTGATCGACAGAGGCCTACTACTACTAATAATAATAATAATGAAGAGAATGGAATATGGTAGTTGTTTAATTTGTGGAGATTTCTCCCAAATCCTTGCACATTAAACAATTGAGAAAGAAAAATCACATGAGACAGAAAATAGAAACTGTTTGCAAGAGAATTCATTGCATCTTATTTGCAGATGAGATAATTCTACAAGATGGTGTTTTTGGTCTTTATGTCAAAATTGTTTAGGATTACCTTGATGGAGTGTTTCCAAATCAATGGTTTGGATATTGAATAACACTAAGATATAGTGATCTATTGAATCACCAGATCCATCCCTGATGGATTTGCTAGAGCCTCTATGAAATGGCAAATCAACCAATTGAATATTACGACTTGGCATAATATGCATAAATACATATGTTGCAAATGCACCAAGATATGTTTCAAAATACTGCTGAATAATTTCAGCTCGAGGCAAATAGTGAAGGTGATCATGTTGAATGTGATTGTTTATCTGATTGATAAAGAATCACATTCAACATGATCACCTTCACTATTTGCCTCGAGCTGAAATTATTATAAGTGCTTCAATAATCAATTCAATTAATCTTTCATTCTGTCATTTTATTTTTTTTAATTTCATTGTCGTTTGGAATCAAGAATATTTACACTTCATGATGGGAAAATGCAAAAAGTTTGAAAGAAAATTCCAGAATGCATGCCCCTTGATTTGACAACTGAAATCTCTGTAACTAAGAATTGTTTCTTTCTGTGTCACAAATTATGAAATGATCTAATGATTAAAATTAATGTTTAATGGAAGTTATTTCAAATTGTTAGTGAAATCATAAAACCAATTCCTGAAATCATTGACAGCTTTTCTGGTAGATTTAGGTTTATTAGCTATTAAAAGAACAAAAAATAAAAAATTCAGAAATATAAAAGACATGTTTGTTTGAGACTTTTAAGACAGTATATTGTTTTTTCTTTTCTTTTTTTCTTAGCAACTGGCAGAAAAGGTTTGAAGTTATTTGAATATTATTAAAGTATCATTTTTTAAAGTTATGCTTTAAATTTGAATACATTTAAATTAGGTTTGAAAATGCTACAAAAGTAATTCATATTTCAAAAACAGAATTTAATGCAAAAATTTTACATGTTGATGATTTTAAGATATTAAAAATTATTTGTCTATAAAACACTGACTTACTTTTCCCTTTGAAGCTGGAAGCAAACTTACTACTTTTTACAATTTATCATTTTTTAAGTTTATTTAGATTATTGCTTCTTGGACTTTCAGTAAAAACAAAACAAGAAAACATTACAAAATACTTCTATTTGCAACTGAACACCAAAATCCCCTTCTCCCCAGTAATATCAACATAAATATAGCTTCCTGAGCCCATAAGCATGCAAAAGTTTCAACTTGCAAAAGGTAATAAAAAAAATAAAAAAAATTAAGGGTTTTTTTGGTAATTAAAAAAAAACAGAAAACTTTTAATGAAATCTTCAAACATTGATTTTCTTTTTCACCTAATATTTTGTTATTAATTTTAGTTTTACAAAGTAATTGTTTTCTTTTTTTTCATTTTCAAGAAATAATTTTTTTTATTTTTGTTAAACAAAACCCTCACTCCACACTGCCACAACAAACTCAAATGTCTGTTAATTGTAGCAAAAGAAAAGTCCTTGTATGAAGGCCTACAGGCAATTTTGATAGCCAAGATGAAACTTTGGCTCTACTGGTTAGAAACAGGCAAGTAAATTAACCTGAAATCATTTTTATTGATGTTTTCTGAAAAAAAAAAATTGGAAACAACAACATAGCCTAGTTTGTTTGACATTGTGATGAGAAAGGTTGATATGACCTGATAGAAGAAATGTAACTGTTAGAAATAGTAAATGTAAATCAATGGGTTTTTGCTTGGTGGCTGAGATAGTTGCACATTACCTAGCAAGACAATGTAAAAAGCTTCCCTTTCGATATCCATTTGGCTTTGTGCCAGAATAAGCTAAGTGAAATAACAAAAAAACAAATATCTATTCAACAGTCTCTGCTCATCCATGTGAAGGTGTGAGTGTGTACTATAATATAATTATAACAATTCCAGCCTTTTCACTTTTATCTTCAAAATAGTGGCAAAGAAACTAATTCTAAAGGACAATTCTTCTTTTCATAACATTGTCAAAGCAGTATTAACATTTCTGATGGAATGTGTGTGTATATATATATATATTATTAATTATTACAACATTTCAAAATCTACTACAGAATTGTACATTTTATTTTGACACTGAAACAAAATGTACAATTTTGTAGTAGTTTTTGAAATGTTCTAATGTAATAATTAATAATAAATATTCACTGCTCTACTTATAGAGAACTGTTTTTAATTAATGTTTTGAACATTGCAATTTTATTCTTCATTTGTGTGTATATATATATATATATATATATATATATATATATGTGTGTGTGTGTGTGTGTGTGCACATCAATACAAATACATTTTATTGATTTCAAGATTTGTCAGTATAAGTTTTCATTATATTTTCCTAATTTTGCAGATAAGCATTTTCATAATTGCATACCAAAATCAAAAAGATTATCAGTCAGTAGAATTCAGTAAATCATTTAGAAAAATTCTTACTAAGTATGCACACACACACACACACACAATATATATAAAACATTTTCTTCTTTTCACTGTGGAATAATGAAATTGAACAAATCTCCAGGTGCACCAACAAACAGAAACAAAAAACTTTAAAAAAAATAATCAGAAAACAAGACATCAAATAAAGAAAAGTAATATGCTTAAAACACATTGAAATGAAAATTGTTTTGTCAGAGGACAGAAGAAGTATTCATTTTAGACAAGGATCAAGGATAAAAGCTGTCTCTGAAATGCTTTGTCCTAGAACTAATAAAACTAAAATGTTACCTTGAGGGTAAACAGCTTGAACTAATTGTATCAGGTTTGTGAGTAGTGTGTGTGTATATATATATATATATATATATATATATATATATATAAAAGTATTAATAAATTTATTTTGAAGCTAAAATTTTTATGTATTTTAAATAATAGGTTTTGTTTTAACCTTTGGATTTTAAGTTTAAAAAATTTAAAGGAGTAAAATACATGGCCATCAAAATAAAGGCAATAAATTAAAACATCTTGTGTCTATTTTGGCATATGGGAGCAATCAGAAAAATATTTATAGTTACAGTAGTCAGCATTCAACAATCTTAGGAAACTATGGTGTCTACTAGGGTAGCTTGCCAGTCTCTGTTGCAGACACCTGATCAGGCACATTTGTATTGCAACTATGTTGAGTGGATCTCACTTTGAGCAAGAGAGTGCAATAATCTGACATGAGTTGTGACTGAAAAAAGCCAGCACATCCAATGGTGGCTTCCAAATAATTCTGTTTCTCCATTTTAACTCACATGGCTATGGGATGGTATGTTAAATGATTTCTCCCATTCGATATTACCAAGAAGTCTCCTCTTTGACAAATCATCTCTGGTCAGATTCAAACCTGGTCTCATTGTCAGAATGCTAACATTCAAATCCCATGGCTATATGGCCACTGATCAACATGACCCCACCAAATTTCTTCTAACATTTGACAAGGAACTCAGCAACAAAAATTGACATTTTTTTCCAAAACTATATTGGTGATGAACAAATAGCATAAAGTTAGAACAACAAATATATACCCAATATTTATAATAGAAATCAGAAAAAATGATTTTACTGCAATTAAGATTAACCAAAGTTAAATAATTAAAATGCTTTGATGTTGACTAATATGCCACTTGTCAGTCAAGAGTACTATAAAATAACATAGTAATTACAAAAGGAACTAAACTAGACAATTTGGTGAAATTTCTTATTTGATGTGTTTCTCTGATGATGATAATCCAAGATCAACAAATATTTTATTTCACAAGAACAAAATCTCCATTAGTTGGAGTGAATGTGATTCCCATTAAGCATTTCAATGCTTGATTTTTACTTTACCTGCCTTATAAAAATTAACTTTAATTTCTACCCGATTCTTTTTCTTGGTTTCACTACTAATTTAATCTGCATGGCCCACAAAGCCATCAATTGTGACTAATATTATTATATAGCACAAAATAATTGTAAAAATGGCTGCAAATACTTGAAGCTATAAAACATTTATATAAAATCTTTCAGCTTAAGAATTGGTGTATTAAACATATTCCTTAGTTAATAAACCTACATAATACCTTGTGGTGCAGTGAATATAAACTCGGAACAAGTAATCGGGGAGCTGAGTTTGAATTCCAGTTGAATTCCTTGCATTCACTTTGCACAAATACCCTTGGGAAAGGTATTAATCCTTCTCTTCCCTTTGGTTATGGGTTAAATAATAGGACAGATTGGGTTCTGTAGCCTTGGCCGGCAACCAGTCTACCACAGAAAGCAATGGCAACCTACTGTGGGATAATCTTCTGCTCAGTCAGCCATGTCTTTTTCGAGACATGGTCACCCAAAGCGTGTATTATGTATGACTTAATACCACATAACCTTACATATGATGTAATCCACCTATAAATGATGGCATTAACAACATGTCAAAAAAGGATTGAAATTTATAATGTTCTAAATACTAAATGGCATGGAAAAGTGAAAAAAAGTTTTTTTCAAGTTTCAAACCATAACATATTGTACCATGATCAATGATGGGGGAAGCTACTTCAAAACACACACACACACACACACACACTATAATATAGAAAAAAACAAAACATTCTTAAACTTGAGCATGATACATATTTTAAACTTGAAAACTACAAATATGATATTTGGTTATAATTAACTGACCATGAGTAGTATTGCACTAAAATCTGGAGTTGGTCAAGTGATAAGTTGTTTGAACATTTATACTTGACTATATATATATATATATATAGATAGATAGATAGAGAGAGAGAGAGAGGATTAATACAAATAAAATTTGTCACTTAGCTAATTCATGTTATACATTTCAAGCAAAGAATTTTTAACCTGACATTATTTGATATTACTGTAAAACATATTTAGTGGGTGTGTAGAGATGCCAGAGGTTACTTAGTGTGAGAGTATGGAAAAAAATTATTAACAAAAGAACAATAAAAGAAGTGGAATTAAGAAGACAGAAGATAATGATTGACATTGTATTTAAATCATTGAAGAGCAAAGTTGAGTGGAAAGCAAGAAGCTTTTACAGTTGAGAGAAGAAACTGTTAGCATAGGACTTAAAATAATAAGAGGAGAGAAAACAATAAAAGAACAGGAATTAAGACAGAGGATAATGATCGACATTGCACTGAAATTTTTGAAGATCAAAGTTAACTGGAAAGCAAGAAACTGGAAGAGAATTTCACAAGCAAGAAGGGCAAGAAAAGAAACAGGTAGAATAGAACTTATTTAATTCTACCTATTTCATGTGTAAAATGATGGGACCTATCCCTCAATTTAGTACTGCACTTAAATTCATAAAGTCTATGTACCATGGAGGAAAGTTCATCAGAACAACTACCATGAAAGTATTTGTAGAAAAGACACTGGGAAACTACATTAAAGTGGTGGGAAAGTAACTGAAGCTGATATGCCAGGTCAGAACTATTAACATTGCAGATTCTTCTTTGTATTTTATTAATAGTCTCTAAATACATAGCAGAAGCACCAGACCAAATGTAACAGCAATATTCAAAGCATGGATGCATGGTAGACAACTTTTCTAGCAGTAGACCTAACAAGTGATTCAATATAATCTTTTTACGTCATGTGAATAGAAAATGTTAGCCTGAGAAAGTGCAATGAGTCACTTCTGGAGGTTAGCATCAGCCATAAAGGGAGGTTCTCTCAGACACTTAAAAGAGAACAGTCTCATTTTGAAAGCATTAAAATTAACAAATCACTCCTTGCCCCATTTAACAACAGATTGTAGGTCATTTTTTAGATCAGCTACCAATTTGACCTTATGGAACCAATCAGACTTACTATTAAGACAAAAGTAAATGACTGTGCCATCAGCATACATACCGAATTGAGAACTGATGACATTAGGAGGGTCATTGATGAAAATTAGGAACACTATCGATTCACAAGTCTAACAGAATGCAATAACTAAAATTGAAAGCACATGAAAGAATCACCTGAGGACTCATGAGCAATTAGAGGATTTTCCTGGATGTAAACACCAAGGCCATGCATCCTAGAATCTTTTACATGGAAACGAAAAGAGCCTGAAACTGAGAATTCCCTGACATCAATAGAAGAATTTAAATTTAGTTTTGCAAAGTGTGAAGATATCTGGAGAACATTTCAAGAGAAAAGATCCATCACAGAAATTGGAAAAAATTCCGTAAATATTGGAGAAAAATGCTGAGGGGTTAAGTTTACTTGTACTTCTTTTCATTGCATCTATCATAAGATTTTGTGTTAAGAAGAGGCCAAAATAATTATCATTATCATCTATGGCAATACTAACTGACCAGAAGATGACTAAGACTAAAGCATGATGTGAGTTTATGATTGTCCACCTGAAATAGATGCAAAGAAACCTATCCAATATTATGAGATTGTTGATCAGAGCAGCCTCTTTAAGTGATACCAAAAAGTTTGGGCTAATTACTACCAGTTGGATGCAATAACAAGAAAACTGTCAACCCAGTACCCTTATAATATACTTTTTCCTTAATCATTAAAATATGTTAAATATTAAAATATATCAAAGTTTCTTAGAATATTAAATTAAGAAACTTGTGAAAGAAACAATGTTGATTTTATTTATTGGTAAGTGGATAGAAATTGTACTTTATTATGAAAAAATAAATGTTGAACTGGTTGGCCTTGTGTCAGATGAAGCAAAGTTTCGTAAACGTGAAAAAATTGGACAGATTCAACTTTTATCGAGATTTTTTTTGTCCATCTGTATTTTATTAAAAATAGATTTGAAAAGAAATTATCCAGCAAAGGTCAAAAAGGAAAAGCCAAAGTTCAAATAAATAATATATTTTTATTTAAGAAAGAAAAACAAAATCCTTCTTTCCAAAATTTTAAATTGCTAAATAATTTCCAATCAATTTCAAATTGATATATTTCAATACATTCTGTACACACTTGTTGCATAAAAACTTTAAAAAAAGGTTGACTTTAATTTAGAAAAAAATTGCATAAAGCTAAAATTGACCTTACAAACAGAAATTAAAAAAATAACTCATTAAATTCTAAATGAAAATTATTTTATTTACCTTGATAAAAAATAAAAAAGCAAGAAAGAACCTATTTTCCAGCCAACTAATTTGTAAAAAAAAAACATTCAAGTTAAAGGGGAATAACTCTTACACTTCAACTGCTTGCTGAATTTTCGACTCAACATTCAAAAACAAGAAAATTCAACCTCCCCCACAAACGCAGGAAATTTTATTCGGACTATTGTCTTCATCATTGTTGTTATTAGGCATTGTGCCACAGGGCATTAGCCTTGTGAATTTGGTGGCATAGTAACTTCGAGTTCAAATCTTGTATGAGGTAGTTCTGACTGAAAGCAAGCAATAATTGAGCAGAACAAGATGAAATATCTCTAGAAGTGGAGAACAGAAGGAGTGTAATCAATCATAACAGACTAAAGTAAAGTGTTCACTTCAAATGTTATCCCCATCGACAGACATCTGAAGGTCATCAGAGAGCATAATGGCTGAAATGTGATAACAACAACAAAGATGTGAACCTTAATCTGATGGTAAATAAGATAAGTAAAAAATAAACAAAATGAAACATTTAAATGCTGTTCTATTAACTTTTAGAAATCTTAACTGTTGGATATTTTATTAATATATCACACATGCAATAACCTTATGCTGTCAGGATAGTCCTGGCTATGATGATAAACTGCACCTGGCAGCAAGGCCTGAGATTGGAGGTTGTAAGGAGCATGGAACCACCTCCTAATTGCTGTTCCCAGGTTCATCCTATCCCAGGTAGTTAGCACCTGTTAGAATGACAGCTATGGGAAAGTAGTACACCCCCACCAAAAAACACTATGGAAAACACTATTCTAACAGGTGTATAAAAAAACATTTTTATTGTAAAAATACCTGCAATATATATTTATATATATTAAAAAAATTACCAACAATACATTTTATCAGTAGCTGAAAGCATGTTCAAAATATATTTAGTTGAAGTCAAACTTTGTTCACAATATTTAGATTTTGACATTAAATAACCCATAGATGTTGATATTCTGCTAGACAAGATCAAACAACCAACAGGAAAGAACCATTTAATGATATTCATCTATATCCTATAATTTCTCAAAAATCAAACTGTCTTTCAAAATATAATTTCACACAAAACATAAAACACACACATATTTCTACCTTTTGTCCATATAAAATATATTATTCACAAAAGCTTACTATCATCTCCCATATATTCAATTGTGAAAGTAGAATAACATATTTTTATTACTTTAAAGCTCCCAAGAAAATTAAATTGCCATTAAATGACCAATGGGGTGTTGATATGTCATTAAACAATCAAATCAGTTCTGTCAGGAACAGTTGTCTTAATTCCATTGGACCAATTTTCAGACTGAATGACAAAAATCTGTTAAAAATTGGAAAATTGAACCATCTGAAATATTTTTTTAGTGAAGAAAATCTGTAAAATTATTCAGAGAAATGTTTTAGCAGCAATAAAGTCCTTGTGCAGTTGCAACCTTGTCTACAAAAAACAGAGTTCAAGTGGGGGGGGGGGGGGGCGCAAAACTATGACTGCCATTGTGTCTTTATTTTTGTTCTGTTTGTGAAGTATTGAAACTTTTGATATTGGCTAATTAATTCTACCTGTAATATCATGGCCAATATGAGCTACTAACACGCAATATATTATTACAGAAAACCAGAATCATTGATGGAACCAAAAGACGATTTGCCAAATCCTAAACCACTCATCCAGATAAAATCTTGAACAAAAAGCAACAATACTGAAAAAAAGTAAAAAAGCCCTGTGGCAAATCTGTCGACTCAGTGAAATAAAATGCTTGAAGCTTAGATTGTCTAGAGAGCAAAAAATGCTGAAAAATGTAATTCCTATGAAAGCAGAGTTTCATGCTTATGCAATTTTAACATGACTTGAACGCAAAAGAACTAAATTTTGCATGAGTATAACATTGTGGTGCAATGGATATCAACTCAGAACAAGAAATTAGGGAGTAGAGTTCAAATCCTAGTTGAATTCCTTGCATTCACTTATGCACAAATACTCTTGGAAAAAATATTAATCTGTCTCTTCCCTCCAGTTATGGGCTAAATAACAGGACAGACTGGGTTATATAGCCTTGGCTGGCAACCAGTCTACCGCAGAAAATAATGGCAACCTACTGCGGGATAATCTTCTGCCCAGTTAGTCTTGTCTCTTCTGAGACATGATCACCCAAGCATGTATCTTGTATGGCACTTAACTGACTTATATATACTAATTATTGTCCTGTTAGCCTCTTATCTCTTTTTGGCAAAGTGTTTGAGGCTATTATCAATGCTGAAATAGTTAGGCATCTTACAATCTTCTCTCTGACAAACAATATAGCTTCTGTTTTGCCAAGTCTACGAGTGATGTTGTCATGACCATCACTGAATATATTTACCAGGCTCTTGATAAGAATGGTGAAGTTTGACAGGGTTTGGCATGCTGGCTTTTGGTGCAAGCTCCAGAGCTACGGTATTTCTGGACAATTGTTTGATTTAATTCAATCATTTCTATCAAATTGTGAAATGAAGGTTATTTGGAATGGGCAAGCTTCTAGACCCTTTCAGGCAAACATGGGTGTCTCTCAAGGCTCTCTCCTAAGTCCAACACCTTTTCTGATTTTCATCAATGATCTTCCTGATATAATCAGATCCCAAGTTGACATCACCATTTATACCTGTCTCAATAAGAAATCTGCCAAGGATGACAATGCAACCCTGGATGCTGCACTTCAAAAGAAGCTCCAATCTGTGATTGAATGGGGTAGGAAATGACTTGTAAATTTTAATGCCTCCAAAATGAAGTTGTTCTCTTTTAACCACCATAGAGAAACATTCCTGTCTACTATCAGAATAGATGACGCTAATCTCTTAGAGAGCAATGCCTTGGCTTCACTCTCTCAAACAGAATGACTATATAGCTGCTTCTACTGCTAGAAAGGTTAGTTCACTCTACCAGGCCACATCATCAGAATCCATTTGCATGTTTATAAATCTACCATTTGTCCATGTATTGAATACTGTTGCCATATTTGGTTGGGTGCTCCTGCTATACATCTTGAGGTTCTCGACAAAATCCAAAGAAGGATCTGCAATATAATTGATCTTGACTTGGCAACCTGTCTTTAGTCCCTTTCTCACCAACATGATGTGGCTTCCCTCTGTCTTTTCTACAAGTATTTTCATGTAACTGCTCTGACAAGCCCCCCCCCCACCAGTACCCTGACTACATGTATTTACTCGTGCTACTAGATTGGCATCAAGGTCTCGTCACCCTTTTACCATCAAAATAGTTAAATGTAACGGCCTTTTCTACTAACAGTTTCTTTTCTTACGCTTCCTGTTTGTGGAACTCTCATTTGATTGCCTGACATATAAATGTCATCACTAATAATAAATCCATATGATTTTTATGAAGTACTAATCACATGACAAATTTTGGGCCAATCAAACTATTAGTTTACAAATTACAGTTATTTAAGTGAAGTTACTGTTGCAAATTTTCAAAACATTGAAAAAATCTGAAATACGTGTGTTGATAAAGCATTGCTTTTTGATGGGAAATAATACTGTTTCAACAAAGCGGTGGCTTGATAAGTGTTATTCGGACTCTGTTTCATTGGAATTGACAGTTAAAAGGTGGTATGCTGACTTTAAACATGGTTGTACAGATGCAAATGATGTTGAACACTCGGGTCACC
This sequence comes from Ascarosepion bandense, assembly GCA_037127315.1. Taxonomy (NCBI): domain Eukaryota; kingdom Metazoa; phylum Mollusca; class Cephalopoda; order Sepiida; family Sepiidae; genus Ascarosepion; species Ascarosepion bandense. The sequence continues at coordinate 1,981,134 of JBBBDQ010001058.1, read as the reverse complement.
CAAAATTAACAGTTGTCCCGGAAAACACCAAAAAAATCCACAAACTCATTTTCGCCAATCATAAATTGAAGTTGCGTGAGATAGCAGAAGAGCTGAACATATCAGAAGGCAATGTATTCATCATTTTGCACGAACATTTGTCAATGAGAAAGCAGTGTTCAAGGTGGGTGCTGCATTTACTCACAGGCAATCAAAAACAACATGTCAATGATTCAGTGAGTTGTTTACAACTGTTTCAATGTAACAAGAAGTTTTTGCATAAATATGTGACAATGGATGAAAAAAATCAAATTAGAAGTCAGCTGAGTGGACAGCAGCAGGTGAAAGCCGTCTAAAGTCACCAAAGACACAAACACCAACAGGCAAGATTTTGGGATGCACAAGGTATTTTGCTCATTGATTACCTTGAGTAAGGAAGAACCATCACTAGCAAATATTATATAGCACTATTGGTGTGTTTGAAGGAAGAAATCACCGAAAAACGTCCACAAATGAAGAAGAAAAAAGTGTTCTTTCATCAAAACAACATACCGTGTCACAAGTTGATCACAACAATAGCAAAACTACATGAATTGCCCTTCAAATGGCTTCCATATCCACCCTATTCTCCAGATCTGGGCCCCTAGTGACAACTGGCTGTTTGCAGACCTCAAAAGAATGCTCAAGGGGAAAAGATTTGGCTCTAATGAAAAAGTGATATCAGAAACTGAGGCATATTTTGAGGCCAAAGACAAATCGTCCTACAAAAACCCATCAAAACATTGGAATTAGTATATCACCCTAGGAGGAGATTATGTTAATAAATAAAGTCAAATTTTGCCTAAAAGTTGTTGTTTTATTAGTTAGGTCTGGGACTTATTGAGTGATGTGTGACAATCTCAAAAAGTTTAAATGCAACATCAATTGCCATCTTTTATCTACTTGATTCCCATCCATCTCTTATATTTTTTAGACATTTCCTGTACCTTTTTTATTCTCTCCCTATAACTCCCTGCACACCAGTGGCATTTTTGCTTTGCTTAGGATGAAATGGTTATAAAAATACATATATGAAATTGCTAGCTACTCTTGTTTTTGGAGCATATCAGTCTGCCAGGTTGGTTAGCTAATCAATGCTGCAGAAGCCAAAGAAGGCACATTAGACTTTGTTCAATATTCATGGAGTCCACCTGTGATTTATACTGCAATGAAAACCGAGCAAACCTAAGGAAGTGAAAGAACAGGTAGATTAAAACCTACTGTTCATGCATTTACTTTTATAAAGAGTGCTTAATAAAAAGTAGAGCTTAATATTGTAATTATGTTTTAATAATCAGCATTAATTTAAAATTAGTTAAATTCCTTGACTTAGTAAATGATACTTATCAACCATACATAAAACCTAATGAATATCCTTTATACATTTGCCCAAAGTCTAATCCCTCCACAAGTATAATCAAACATGTACCCTCCTCCATAGAATATAGAATTAATAATAACTCTTCTAGTAAAGATGTATCTTATAAACATTTTATAATAATGCTCTAAGGAATAGTGGCTATAAAAACATATCAAATACATAAAAAAAATATGTTTATAACAAGAAAAATAGAAAAATCATTTGGTATACACCCACTTTTAATCAAATAGTTAGCACTAAGTTAGGGCTGAAGTTCTTCAATTTGAGAAACATTTCCCTAATAATAACCCTCTAAGTAAATTTTTTAATAAAAATACCCTTAAATTAGGTTATAGTTGTACAAATAATCTAGAAGAAAATTATTAAAAATCATAAAATCTTAAATCAAGACATAAACTAAAGTAATAATAATTATCCAAATAACAAAAATAACAATAATACAAATTTATGTAATTGTCTAATCCTAGCAACTAACTGCCCACTGGAACATAGGTGTCTAAGAAACTTTATTGTTTACCAATGTATTATATCATCAAATGAAAACCCAACTATTAAAAAGTTTACATTGGATCAACTAAAAACACTTAAGCAGAGGTGGTATTTGCAGTTAACTTTCTTAAAGAATAAAATGTATCAAAATCAAACATCCCTTTCTGCATATTTTGGCAGTTAAAAGATAGAAATAAAACCCCTAAAGTAAAATGAAAAATTCTGGAAAAAACAAGAATCTGTAAATCTTTCTATGACATTTGTCCTCTGTACCTGATTATAAGGTTCCCTAAAAATAAAGTGCTGCTGAATTGTAGGGATGAATTAAAAATTTTATAATTTGAAATTATTTTTCTCTAAAATTTAATTAATTGTAATTGTTCATTTATAACTTATGGTCTAATAATACTTAAAAATTATTTTACTAAAATAAATGACCTATACAATACTTATCGGTTTTTCATGACTCTAATAGTATACCATAATTACTTAATTTTAATTCTAACCTAAATAATCCAGCCCCTTTCACAGATGAGGCAGTACAAAATCAAATAAAAAAAAAATCCAACCTGCTGTTAAAAATTATTATCTACCCATTTAAATAATGTATGGTCCCACTATGTATCTTACACAGACAAAATTAAAAAGTGTCATGTCATGACATTATGCTACTTTGTTCCCTTTTGCAACCCAAATTTTCAACTCCATAGTTCAATCAATTCCTCAATTTTGATTGAACAATATTGACACCACATACAAGTTTAACTTCTTTTCTTCCACCTCTAACCACCACTCCTTAATTTTCTAAATAACCATGAATTCCTTTTATATTTTTTAAACCAATCATTTTCACCATTTATTTTAAAAGATCACCTGAGGAAGAACAGTATTGTTCTGAAACATGATCATTTTTGTGTGGTGATATAATTTTTTTATAAACCATTGCAATAACATAATTACAATATATATATATATATATATATATACATACAAATGAATAAGGAACAAAGAAAATATTTGCAACCTTCAAAACATATATATATATATATATATATATCACTCATTCACTAAAAAAAGAATTTGAGCACTGTAGCTATTGGGTGCGTAATATGATATGCGCTAAAAAGACTGCCTTCTTCCACCAAACGCCCCGTGGCTCAGGGGTAGAGTCGCCGACTGATGCCAATTCGGTTGGGTTTCGAGACTGGGTTATGTAGCAATCGGAGTCTAACCATACTGATGATCCACGATACAGCGAAACAGATCTGTCTGTGAATGACTATATATATATATATATATACACACACACATACAAGTTCTGAAGCCAATTTTCTCAATCATTTAATGTTTAGAAGTCACTTGATTCTCTTTAGATTTTGTATTAAGACCTGTAAGCAAGTTGCAATGGGTGTTGTAGAATTCAGTGTTCAGGTCTTGGGACAAAATTGTTGCTAATAGCAGCCACGATACATTATGGATCTGCATCATACCTACAAAGACACAGGAGTGAATAGATGGCCATGGCCTGTGAAATCAATAAATCACTTCACAATTGACAAAGATAAAAAAATCTCTTTATCCAAAATAGGCAGTTAAATTCTTGTGAAAAAGAAATAGTCCAGAAATTTAAGGTAACACCTCAAGGTATAAGGTGCTGAAGATTGAGATTTCAAGCCTGGTTAGAAGCTATTTATTTTTTAGTGGCCAGTCTATCACTTGCAAAAGAGAACTAATGAGTCTTTATAGACGGAATTTGGTAAAAATATTTTTGAGTAATTCTTTTTTAGTGAACTAACATCAGAAAAAAAAAGTTTTTTAACAAGAAATCTTTAGTATCTGCATTTATGGAGATCATTTTCATATTCACTGCTACCATTGCTAATTGGAGCCCTTGCACATTTCATCTATGTTTTAGTCATTTACCATTAGAAATTTTTATATAAATCTACTTCTGTTTTATTTTGGGAAATAAGTTTAAAATGTCATTAATGTACATACTCAATACTGGCTTCAATTTTGCTCTATAACAACAAGTACATCATTTTCATTTAAGTGAATATAAGGGAGGTAAATCAGTGTTTGATATGCAAAAAAGCATTTAAAATGCCGAATACTTTGAAGAACTTTGCTATACATTCGTCACTCATCGTATTTTTAGGAAAAGAATAGGCACATTCTTAATAAATAAATAAATAAATAAATAAACATATCTGTTGCTTTTCATTTTAATCTATTTTGTCTTGATAGTTAAACCGTTCGGTTAAAAAGATTTAATCAAGTAAAAATAAAAAAAAAGAGATTTAATCGGAAAACCCCCCCAAAAAACAAACAAACAAACAAACAAAAAAAAAACATTTAAGAAATTGGATATTCAGTGTTTATAAAGTTTTAAGTTATGAATCATTTGTCTAGAAGATCACGTCAACAAAGTATTGAATCGGGCATGTTTTTCCTGCTTGAAACTAGTTTACAGTAAAAAAAAAAAAATAAATAAAATTCGTATCGTGAAGCAAACCTTCAATTAGTCAGAGTCGAAATTCAATGGTTACAACTTATTTCCATATTTGTCTGTTAAAAATTGACCGAACACAAATTGCCTTTTCCCGTCCCGAGATAAAATGACGATAACTACAGTAAATGACCAAGGGGAGACAACTCATGTTCCCTCCGCCGAGACGAGTCGTTGAGTGGGAAGATCACCAAGATGATTTAGCCCAACAGAAAATAAATTAATATCATAAACAAATAAGAATGTTTTCAGTCATTATCAGCCAATATGGGAATAAATTCGTGGGAGCAAATTGAAAATAAACGAATATTTTAAAATGTATGCCGTCTTCTCATCATAACAACTACAGAAAAGATTTTAGAGTAACTTTTCCGGACTGTTCTTATTTTGCCTTAAAAATGTCACTAGCATGAATTCTGATGTAAAGTTTTGATATATTAATTGCTATTCAACTACTGCAAACGGTGCACAGTAATAATGACACGGGTAAAAATGGTACAAATTGGAAAATAGGAAAAGAATGGCACAAAGGGTGGAACAACAAATTTTACCATCTTGTTGGTCATCAGCCCCTGTCTATCTGGAAACTGGTAAGAATGATTCAGAAGTAAGAGGCTGTTGTAATTTTAGTGATAGCAAGAGACTTATGTGGTGAATCAACAAGAAAGAAAAAGAAAGTATATCTTGATTTACAACAAAAGACTAAAAAATATTATGCAATGACTACACAGAAGGAAAGATTTAAATCAGGTGTTAAGTGAACTTGGTCACAAGATTTTAGTTTAAATTTTTTGCTTTGAAATATGGATGTAATTTTCTTTTTAATTTACTAAATAGGCAACTTGTGCATTTCATTTTTATCTTTCTATGTTTTTGCTTTGTGCAATTTTTTTCCTATTTTCCTACTTGTGCCATTTTTACCTGTGCCATTATTACGTAAATTCGCTGCAAACACGTTCAAAATATCAGATGTTAGACGCACAAGGCTGACAACAGCAATTATAAAAATTTTCTTCATTATGTAAATACTCTGAAACAGAAGTGCATGTTGTTGCGCATAATGACAAGGAAACGTGTATATTTTAACAACACAAAATAATTTATTTACAAATTTACACAGTTGTAATTGTGGATAGCTTATTTCAAGACAAGCAATCACACATTAAAAGTTGTAGATTTGATAAACAAAAAATAACAGGCACTAAGTACATTTCCAAAATTCATTTTCAACCAAAAGTATTAAGTTGAATTCCATAGAAACAAGGTTTCCAAAATGATTGAAAAATAAATCGAAAGAGGTTTCCAAAATGATCAAAACAAATTGAAAAAGTTCATTTCCCACATTAAAAATATTACAGTAGAATTCAATATAAAGGGTGTATTTTAGGTAGTTAGCTTCAATAGTAAAAAGAGTCTTTGCCATCAGCAATTGTCATTAAAGGCTAATAATGTATAGCTTGAAATGGACATTGGTGAAGCATAGACTCCACTTTCTCTCTTTCTCATCTGACTCACTTTCTTGTTGTGATTATTAAACTGGGTGAAATGGATTCTGTTAGCACTGCATGGCAAAATAAGTGGGCAATTGCTGTTACATTACATGGCTTGTGTACATGGCATCTGCTTCCAGGCCAAACTGATTGAAGAGACCAGGCAGGATTTAAGTACTATCAAAAAATGGTTCACAAAACTAAGTGGAGAAACTTGTATCTCATGATGTAACAATTTTGTGGAGAAAATTAACCAATCAAATTGCAAGTTTATAGGAAAATTAAGGAAGCTAGTTGGAGCCTCTTTCTAACAAAAATGAAGGAAATTTGATTAATGAAAATAAAGTAATAAGTAAATTGTCCTATGATAATAGTAGTAGTAGTAATTTTTTATTCAGTGGTATTATGAGTTTGCAAATTGTGAAGAAGAAAGTTACTTTTATTTTGTATCCAATACAGCACTATTTTGAATTAAATATTACCTTATAATGAACTTCATATTCTTAATTTGTTAATACCAACTGCATTTGTATATAGGGTACATTTTTAAAAGCCTGCTTAAAAGTTAATTGTTATTGGCTAAGGTGCTTATTCATTGGTTCAAACCTTAACAGGCAATTTAAGCTTTAACAAGAAAAATCTTTTTCTTGATTTTAAAGCTGGCTAAGAGAACAATCAAGAAAAAAATTCTAGCAGAAATTTGACACCAAAATTATTGTTAATGGCATGTCAATTGATTTTGAATCTATTTAGAATGATAAAAAATTGCTTTCTTCAACCATTTATGATGTTTTTTTTTATTGTGAGATTTTTCAGATCTTAAACTGCTGAACAGCAAAATAAAGCTTTTGCAACTTTAAAATTAATTAAAGCAACTTTTATGAAAGTTGAGGTTTGGAAGTTGTTAATAAGAATTCAGATCTTACTCAAGCCTAGTTTTTTAGTTTAACCACACAAAAGAATTGCCCAGTTTAAAAAACAAAAACAAAAAAAAACCCCGGAATCACAAACAAAAGAAAACTATCTGATGGCATATAAGATTCCTCCCCTCCATTTACATTTGAGACTACAATATTATGGAAACAGGCTGAAGTACATGTATTAGTAGACTACAATGTCCAATAAATGTTAAACTATGAGATACTTCAATCTTGTATATAAAAATGTGGATGTAAATTTTAAGGCATTTTATTGATTAAGAAAGTGGAAGGTCTTATATATGGAAGCCAAAATATTACATTGAATCATAAATATTGTTTTTGTCAAAGCATTTGTAATGAACATATCATCCTAATCATTCCGTAAATCTGTCATAACAGTTGATGAAAAATAGGTTGCATATGACAACATTAAATGAATAAGGCAGTGGACTGACAAAGTTAAATCTCCACAACTGACCCCCAAGCCCTGTGAGAAAAGAAAAAAAAAACAAAAACAAACAAAAAAACGATGAGCTCCATGAAAGAGAGGGTAATATTGTCAATAGGACATTATTAATTTTAGAATTTTTAAAACACAATACAAACATTAAATGCACATTTATACATCCATCAGCTGCAACATGTCGATTAGAAGTTTGGTTGAAAAGTTCTCTCTACTTGTCAACAGGAAAAATGTTGTTCTTCAGGACAACATAAGGCTGTATACAGTAAAAATATTGTAGGAAAGAATTTTGGACCTCGGTTCTACCCCACTGGCCATATTTGTGTGACCTTGCACCAACTGATTATTACCTTTTTTTAATTGTTACAAAATACTTTCATAGAAAAAGTTTCTTTAATCAAAACCAAATTCAGGCATATGAAAATTTTGTAAGATTGAAGAGTTTAAAATTTTACTCCAAAGATATAAAAGAGCAGTTTGATAAGTGGAAACAAATTGTTGCAAATATATACATGGTATATATAAATATACGTATAAATATATATAAATATATACATATAAATACATATAAATATATATATAAATATATAATTAAATAACATGTAATTGCACTTAATTTTATGAAGAATAAAGTTGATAAATGAAAATGGATATTATTTTTTATTCAAGCCGATATTTGTAGTTGTGAAAATCTTATGAAAAATTTACAAATTATTTAGATTTTTTGAAAGGGATACTTGACTGGTGCATTCACTTTCTCAGTAATTTCTTCAGGCATGAATCTATCTCTCCTTGGCTTTAAGTAGCATGATAGATGAGGCCTTTTAGTCTTGGGTGGCAACTAATTTAGAAGAATTGCAAGGTAATGGTAAACTGCTCTACTAGTTTTTCCAAAGTGACTATTACAGATATTAAAGAAAAAGGAATCTGTGAAGAGTCATAATCACCTACATCCCAAAGAGATATGGCACTTTTTTAAAATTCTTTATTTCTAAATTTGAAAACAAATCTTCAAATTTATAAATTGACAATTCAATCAAGATTCTACCATTGTAACCTGAAGTTGACATCTAATCATTTGTTTTTAACAAATCCATCATTTAAAAATAAACCATTTTCTTTGGTGAATCTGAGTTTCAATACAATATAATGACTAATCGATGCAATTCTTTGGGATGTCATTTGCAGATGAAAAGCCAAAAATAATATGATTTTACTTAAATGTCCTTTTTCTTTGGATTTACAAGAGAGAATATTAAAAAAAAATTCTTGATGTTCCTGTCTCCTTCTTCATGAGTACCAAAGATGTTTTTGCAGCATCCACATTAAAAATGACCTTGTGTATTACCTTATACCAGTTATGGGTTAGAGTTCATTAAAGGCACATAACCTTATATACTGGTTTCCATCTCAGCCAGAAGAAATATGTTTACCAAAGGAGACATATCCCGGGTGTGGGCTCAGACACTCCCCAACACACCCGGGCCACCTGAAAGAACATTTGCTTGGCAGACAGTCAAGGTTAGAATTTGTACTTCACTGAAGGACGAAAGTAACAATGAAGTTTAGGGGAAGGTATGGTGGAGGTGAGATATGTAGGAAGAATTTTCTGGTGGGTGGGGCTGCTTGATTTTGGTGTAAAGCAGAGAGAAAGAGAGGGAGAGAGATGATTATAGAACAAAAATCAACCAACGGTTTCATCTCACACAGATAACCAGGGTAAATTAGGTACATTTTAGTAAAGGCATACCAGTCTCTTGGCAGAACTCCGAAGAATTCTGCAAAAAAAAAAAAAAGAAATTCATTTGGGTTGATAGCTATTTTATTTTTGGCAACAAGATATTTTTTGTATTTTTAAAAAGAATTGGGTTTTATTGTTTTTCAAATTTTCCTTTTACTAAAGATCTTTTCAATAAATATAAGATGTTGAAATATTGTAGTTGTGGTGATACTGAGTTACAAAGTCTGGAATTATTTTGCTGAAGAGGATGATTTGATGGATTCATTTTCTATGGGTTATCAACCCTTTCCTGGTTACTTAAAACCAAAAAAAAAATGTTTTTAGATTGAAAGAATTTTTTTGAGATAATAATAATTTAGTGATAGAACTCTTACTAATTAACTCATAACTGAAAGGAGTAGAAGTGGGTTCATGCCTTTCCAAGGTTATCTGTGCATAAGTAAATATAAGGAACCCAGCAGAAATTGGAATTCAGCTCTCAGATTAAATATTCTGTACCATTATGTATTATACTCCCCCAACTGCATACCCAGGTTGACAGAATCTGGTTTTCCTAAGGGATCACCCACCCAATTACTGACCAGGCTTATAAGAGAATTGGTATTACATAGTAGCTCAGTGCTTTTATTCTTTGTTTCTAGTGAAATTTTCCTGTTTCTTAATACTTTGCTTAACTTGTAGAAGACATTCTTCACTATTCTAAGATGCATTCAGATTTCTTTTTATTTTGCTATTCCAAAAAATGACACTGAAATCAAAAGGTATATAACTTTGGATTTCAGTGTCATGTAAAAAAACTCCCAGTTATTTAAATTTCTGTACTTGCACGATTTTTGTATCTCCATTTTGTATCTCACACCTTGGGCTGTTCCTCTTGCTGCCAGTAATACTTTCCATCTTCTTACAATTCATATTTAGGCTGTTATTAGGATTACATGCATTGTGGTACAGTGGATATCGGCTCGGAACGAGAAACCGGGGAGCCGAGTTCGAATTCTAGTTGAATCCATTGTATTCACTTACGCACAAATACCCTTGGGAAAGGTATTAATCCATCTCTTCCTTCCAGTTATGGGTTAAATAGCAGGACAGATTGGGTTCTATAGCCTTGGTCGGCAACCAGTCTACTGCAGAAAGCAATGGCAACCTACTGCGGGATAATCTTCTGCCCAGTCAGTCATGTCTCGTGAGAGACATGATCGCCCAAGTGTGTATCACGTATGGCACTTAACTGACTGACTGATACAAAGAGATCTCAAAACTTTCTAATCTCACTTAATATGCAAGACTAATTTCTATGTGAATAGATCCAGTAAATTTGAAGGAAATAAAATGATAAAAAATTGGTCTAAAAGTTGGATTTGTTTCCACTGCAGAATAAATGCCATATTCTTCCTCAGTTTTGTTCATGTTACTTTGAATCTGCATTGTTAGCCATTCATCAGTGAAGCAAACAATAAAAGGTTAAAGTTGTTTAACTTTGGTGATTGTAGTGAAACTGGTGCTTCAACATGATGTGGCTGTTAGACTTAGAAAGGATGGAGTGGCTTGACTATACTCACCATTCAAACTGCTGTGGAAATTGTTTGAAACCATCCTTTATAGTGACATTTAATTATTCTTTTGTCGTTAGAATGCACTAGTTCTGTAATCCAAACTATTAATTTGAATAGCAGCCATCTTTGAAGTTAGGAAAAAGAATTCATTTTCTCTCACAACATCCATTTTATAATTTAATTATATAATTTCCTGTAATGGAATTCTGGGATGTAAAACCATTTCCTTTTTAAATTCTGCAAAAGGGTTTATTAATGCTGCCATCTGCATATTGCAAGACAAATTTGAAAAGAAAAAGACAATATTTTACCTTATACATAAAATAAATAATCTTTTAAGTGGAACAAATAAATAAAAAAATAAATGAAAAATATTAAAAATTCGGTTATATTTTTCCATTTCTCTAGAATCATGTTATTAAATATACAGTTTCAAAAAAAAAAAATTTGAACTCTTTCCATATTTTACAGCAGGTCAAATTTATCTCCCAACTAGAAATAAAAGTAAGTTACCTTGAATCATTGATACAAAGATGCAAAACACTGGTTCAATATTCAATCTTCATTATAATAGACAGGTAATATAAACAGAATATTTTTTTGTTGAAATGCATGACTTGCTGTCTATATTACTCTATATCATCAGAAGGATTTGAGATGAACAAAAACACATTTTCAGAGAAATAATGAGTTTAAAAGTTTAAACAAATGAAGCAGAATTTAATCTGAAGCCATATTTGTAGAACACTGAAATTCAATTATAAGAAAAGGAGTTTGCTAAGCACAGAACTATCAGAGCTGTTTTCCATACACACTATTGTATAACTGAGTCATAATTTGATTTGTATTTTTAATGTTTGATTTTTTTTTTAATGATTTTTTGTGGTCAAAAGTAAAAGACTGATATGGGCAAAGCTACCCTTGGGTACCAGGTGTAGAGCAATGGTTGCAGAGCTACCCTGGGATATCAGGTATGCAGCAATATTACAAAACTGACCTTGTAAGTATTCTGAACAATTGGTATTTTGTTTCAATTTGGACAAAGTTTGATAAATGTCCACAAAAAAAAAAAAAAAAAAAAAAAATTAAAAATAAATAAAAAAATAACCTCAGAGGAGAGTATCTACAAAAAAAAAAAAAAAAAAAGGAAGGAAGCTGCTTACATAAGTTAAGTTTGTGCAAGAAACAAACGAGTCCATTTCAAGATGTTATGCATACATATTTTTAATAGAGAAGAGAAGAAAAAACAATATTTTAACTTGAAATCTCTACAAGTTAAAAACAAGATCACTAATGCATTGAATTACTTAGTACATATGTAGATTGTCAGTTTAATTCCAAAAATCATATGGACTTTCAGTAATCTTTGATGCTCAGATCTAAAAGTGTCTTCTACTAGAGAGGCACATAAAGCACCTGAGGCAAGTGAACGAATGCATTTGAAGAAATGCAGCGAGAAAGAAAGAAACAAATGTTGGCAATAATTTCATATTTGGTACGTAGAAGAAAAGATGAAAGTTCTTTGATTTGATGTTTGTTGGGAAACACTTGCACTAATTATGTTATTAGCAAAAATTCAGCCAAGTCTTGAAAAGGAGATGAAAAACTGAAAATGAAGAGAAAATGAAGCTGGAAGTTGCAGTAGTTTATCCCTTAAGTGGGGAAAGAGAAGAAAAGAATGAGCAAATTGTTGATGGTCAGCATTGGATGATGGGAGAGAGAGAGAAACAAAGGAGGGATAAAAATAAAAAAGATGAGGGAAGAAGCTAGAAGTGGGAGAGACAGAAGGAAGCCAAGCAGCAGGAGAATAATCTAAATGAAAAACAATTTTTGATGAAAAAAAACAAAATTATCTGCAAAGAGATTTTTTTTTCTTGAAAATTGAAAAGAAAGCAAAATAATGTGTATGACTTGGAAACATATTGGGTCAATTACATTGCTTCAAGTGGGGATTATATATATATATATATATATATATATATATATATATATACACACACACACACACACACACACGTATATATTTGCCAGTGCATGCGTGCACACACACACACACATATATATATATATATATATATATATATATATATATATGTATAGTTATAAGTATTTTTGTTAATGTTAAAAAGTAAACCTTTGAGAATTTGGATCAAATATATTTGCTTTGAGAATATGAAAAAATTTTCTAAGAAAGAAGTTGGAAATGAAGCAACATCAGCAGCTATTGACCAATATTTATCTTTGCAAAGGAAAGAATTTATCTTTTCTTATTTGCTTCATCAATGAACGGCTAACAATGCAGATTCAAAGTAACATGAACAAAACTGAGGAAGAATATGGCGTTTATTCTGCAGTGGAAACAAATCCAACTTTAGACCAATTTTTTTATCATTTCCTTCGAATTTACTGGATCTATTCACATAGAAATTAGTCTTGTATATTAGGCGAGATTAGAAAGTTTTGAGATCTCCTTGTATACTAATCTTAATAACAGCCTAAATATGAATTGTAAGAAGATGGAAAGTATTACTGTTAGCAAGAGGATCAGCCCAAGGTGTGAGATACAAAAATCGTGCGAGTACAGAAATTTAAATAACTGGGAATTTTTAGGAGAGGATAAAAAAATGACACTGAAATCCAAAGGCATTTTGGAATAGCAAAATAAAAAAAAATCTGAATGCATCTTAGAATAGTGAAGAATGTCTTCTACAAGTTAAGCAAAGTATTAAGAAACAGAAAATTTCACTAGAAACAAAGAAAAGAGCACTGAACTGCTATGTAATACCAGTCTTCCTATATGGCTGTTTATCTTGGACAATCTACTCATGAATGAAGAAGAAAGCAAGAGCCCCATCATGCATGAACCACATGCCTCTTCATATTAGCAGGGATACATCCTCCAGCAGGTCTGGAAGTGTTTTTTGAAATAAATTATCTGTAGACAGCTCCTGTAAGACATTCTGGGAGAACATATGGACCTACTAGACAGTCACCTACAATTTCAGCACACAAATTAATTGTAAACTGATGCTGGTTTCCAGCCTGTATTTTACGATTGGGATTCCAATCTGCCCAAAAATGTTGGTTGTGTAAAGTTTTTATTCCATCTCTTCTAAATGTTGCCTCATTTGTAAACAAGACTCAAGAGGCAAATAACAGATCTGCAGTTTGTGTGATAAATCATTGGCGAAAGTTTTCCCATGGCCAGTGATCAGAGGACGAAAGCTTTCAGTGTGCCCACAGATGTTGGTTGTGTAAATTTGTTATTCCATCTGTTCCAAATATAGCCTCATCCATAAACAAGACTGGAGAGGCAAATAACAGATTATCAGTTTGTGCAATAAACCATCATCAAAAATAAAGGCAAGTCAGATCTAACTATGGTTTCCCCTAAAAGATGCAGGTTTGAATTCTGCTGGAGGGCACATATTTTTCTAACAAGATTATGTACACACACACACACACACAATACACCTAAAGTGTTTCTATACAAACATACACTTTTGTACACTTTACCATCCAAAATATTCCACACACATACATTTAAAAATAATTATCTATTGCTTCAATACATACGATACATCTGACCAATAAGAATTAACTCCAAATCGCAACATCCCAGTATACTGTCTTTTTGTAAAATTTTTAATTCTTACAGCAATCTCTGAAGAAGCTTTAATAAAAGCGAAACATGTTAGATTGAGATACGTTTTCTATGGGTTCTTTTTCTTTATTCTATTGTCTTGTCAGATTTCAATTCATATGTGTGTGTGTGTGTGTGTGTGTGTAGATAGATACATATCTAATAGATAAAGGAATTATTGTATTTTCTATATTTAATCCAACATTTATCATTAATTAAACATTTTACTGGATACACATGTCTGAGTAGATGCCATGTTTTTTAAAACTGGGCGCATGGATGATGCAGCAGATATAGGCTCAGAATAAAAAATTAGAGAGCCGAGTACGAATTCCAGTTGAATTTTTGCATTCACTTATGTGCAAATACTCTTGGGAAAGGTATTAATCCGTCTCTTCTTTCCAGGTATGGATTAAATAGCAGAACAGATTGGGTTATATAGCCTTAGTCAGCAACCAGTCTACCACAGAAATTAATGGCAGCCTACTGCGAGAAAATTTTCTGCTCAGAGCACGTAATGTGTATCATGTATGGCACTTAACTGAGAAAATTACATCTACTAGTTTGTGCAGTCAAATACCTTTAAGAAAATGTACTTTAATCTTTAACAATCTCAAACCTACAATATTTAATAAACATTATATATATATATATATATATAGTTTTAAGGTAGGCTATATTTATGGGTAAAATTACCTGATATTAAAGAGAGTATATAGAAATATAGGAGTGGATACTGATGTCAATTCCAAGCGGTGACAGTCTGTTTCATGCTTGAACGTTTTATTTATTTATATATATATATATATATATATATAAAATGCTACCTATTGGTATATGTAAAATGATATAATTTAATGAATATCAAGGAGAAAATTTCTGCCAATAATATGCTTAATAGTTGTTTAGAGCAGTAATTACTGAATTATATTCTTAAGTTCTTTGGTATCAGAATTTTGCAAAGAGAGAGCTCATAAAATAATGTTTTTGAGTAAAAAAGCAATAAATAAAATAAAACAAAAAAATACATCTGTTCTCACCCAAAAGCAAATGTATCTCAACTGAAATAATAAGACTAAATGCAATTAAAAAAGCTCCACCCTTGTTGAGGTCATACCGTAAACTAATCCAACTTGATGGTGCATCAAAATTGGTTTTTATTAATAAAAAAAAAAATGTTGTGAATTTAAAAAGTAGTGAATTTAGGTAATTATCAAAGTGAAGTCTTCTTGAAAAAAGTTCTAATCCTGATGATAGGAACTATTTTGCATAAATATACAGGGGTCACAATTTTGCTCCCCTTCCATCACATATAGTAATTGCTTGGGAGATGACCTACTCCATACATGCGATTGTAATGTTTACTTATCCACAAAAGTAACATTAATATTTTAATAATTGATGGCTTGACATTTCTTTTCAAACTGAAGCAAAAATTTTGTAATAAAACTAAATTCCTCTGACCACCTGACAAACTTACTTGCTGGACACAGATGTCACTGATAATCTCAAAGGGGGTCATATTATTAATTTATTTTTCTTCCATTTAACTCCTGCAATGAAAGTATTGATGGTGATATTAAGTATGTAAACAAATGCTTATCAAGCAAATGGTTGAAGAGCTGAATCCCAGAAGTAAAAGAGGACAGTTGGTGGTGGTGGGGATGAGAATGTCAAAAAACAATGATGAAGAGACAGTTTATTGATCAGGCAAAATTCTGTATGTAAATGTGTTGGCCACAGATGATGACAATCACTTTCCCATATAATCAAAGTTTGAAGACATAAATATCTGAAAGTGTCAATCAACAGAATATAAACTGAAATGGAAAAGATTTTAGAAGATCTCAAATGTAAAATTTACATGTTCAGAAATTTACTTTCTAGTTCTCTAATCAGTTTTTTGATATTCAGATGAAATTCATCAAGGAAAGTGGCATAGATTTTTTCCTACCCACGTACTTTTGATCTCCTCCAACATCATCCTCAGGGGTAAACTATAAAGACAAACTTATTATCCTCCTCCTAAATCCATTGCTCCCAGTGGAGTATAGGCCATCAATAGCTCCTCACCATCGATGGGGGGGGGGAATCATCGATGCTTCTGTAACTTGTGTTTTTACAGGTAGAGATGTTGACCCCAAGCAAACCTTTTATCCTCCAGTTGAGCTAACAGTCGGTCAAGTGCCATACATGATACACTCTTGGGCAAACATGTCTCTTTCAATTCATGACTGATTTTCCTGCAGTAGATTGCCATTTTTTACTGTGGTAGACTAGTTGCCAAATAAGGCTATAGAACCCAATATGTCCTGTTATTTTACCCATAACTGGAGGGAGGAGAGAAGGTACTGAAGTGAAGGAAATAAATTCAACTGGAATTCAAACTCAGTTTTCTGATTTCTCATTTCAAGCTGATATCCATGGCAACCCAAAGCACATCTCCAAACTTACTGTAAATGTAATAAAATCTGAATTTTGTTGTGATGGGGATTCAAAAACAAAACACATGAACTCGGTCTGTTATAATTATTCTAAATTTATTAAAATTTAAATTTATTCATTGCAGTTTTGGAATTTTTGTAATACAAGCTTTTCAGTATAAGAGAACTAAATGGGAATTGGTAGCATGCAAAATGGCATTAAATAAAGAGGAGGAGGTTGAAAGTATTTGGGTTAACAAAAACTATGGTGCCTTGCTTATGAATGTCATCAATAAAATGATTAGACAACTGGAAAGGATCAGTATAAAAATAGACATAATATGTCTATATTATTCAATAAAACATTTGAGTGAAGATATGCTGCCTAAATATATATATATATATATATATATATATATAATTTTTTTTCATTTTTCTAATGTTATTTGTAAAAAAAAAAAAAAATAAAAAATAATCAACATTTTGTCTTACCTTGCAAGCTGGTATTACTTGATTCCAAGGTACGGGTCTTGAGAAATCCCTCGGAGGATACTAAAAATGAAAAGAGGAAAAAAGAATAAATAGTTTATTCATTACAATGCAAAAAGGGAAATAAAATCTTAGAAAGAGAAAATCTCAAGATTGCTTTAACAATCCTCAGTAGAGTAGGGGGGGCTACTCTGAGCATAATGCCATTTCTTTTTGGGAAATGAAAAAAAAATGGAAGTATTAAAAAAAATAATTAAAAAAAAAAGGAGAGAGAATTTCTAGAATGGTAAAAGTGGTATCATTTCAAATCACAATCATCTGAAGCGATACTCTTACTTTTTCCCCCAGTGTTACTTCTTGTAATCTTCCAGAAAATGTTAAGCAGAACTTTTTATCTTGTCCATGCTGTTTGAGTGGCTTATGATATTGTTGTAGCCCTAAAAGGTTATTGCATGAGTAATCACTAAAATGGAGGTTGGGAATAATAGTATATCAACAAGTACAAAACTCACACACTGTGTAAAGTAAATACATTGCTAATGAATTGCTAGTTAGTATAATCATTCTCCTCTACCCCCAATAGTGTCCACATATCTAAGAGGATATGAACATTCCATTCCTTTACACAGGTAGGTATAGACAGATGTATAAACAGTAAGATGACTGTGACAAAAAAGATTACTGGACACATGTCCTTTCGGTAACTCTTGCTGATAGGAAGAATTCTCATTTACATTCATTATGCTAAGCCCAAGAATACAGTGGCCAAACATATGATAATAACGAGCAGACTGAGGATGCAAGTTCAAAAGCCATGAACAGTGAACTTTTTTCAGCGTTAAATATAAGAATAAAAGCTAACTTACTGAGAGAAGTTGCTGCCGAAGCTCAGCATTGATGTCATACAGCAAAAGACTAATCATAGGAGAGTGGTTGGTTTAAAAGAGGCATAATTGTTATCAACAGAAAAAAAGGATTGGCAGTCCAAGTTTTAATTTAGACTGAAGCTACTAATAATAGCCTTGGTAAAGCCTTGAATATAGCCTTGGTAAAGGCATGAATCCACATCTTCCTGCATTCTATCTAGATCATTAGATTTCATGACAAACTGTTTACTAGGAAGTAACAATGAGCAACAAATAAAACAGATGAGCAAGCACTGACATGAAACAATCCTTTATCATTATCTTGACAGTCATAGTAATAGCTGTTACACCCATTCCTAACATTGACAGTGGGGTCAGTAACACAACCTGCTAAAGTTTCATACTCTGTTAATATTTTACTCATTTTTCATCATTATTGCAGCTTTTTTTTTTTTTTTTTTTATCTCAACACTCAAATGGTTCCATTTTAAACAATGAGAAGCAGTAAAGAAAGAAACTGTCTGGTTTTACTTTTAACAGTCACACAATATATTAATGTGATGGTAATAAAAAGCAATAAAGAAGATAAGAAAAAGGAAGGAACCAAATGGTATTAATGCAAATACATCATCCAAGATCTTGAAACAAATTCATACGATTAAACATTTGGCTACTTTTTCTTGTGGTTGACCATATACAACATCAAAAAACAAGAGCAATGATTATAGTAAATTTAAAGTCAACATTTCTAAAATTAGATTATAGAGAATATTTTTCAACATTTTTAAGATTACTGAGCATTTAAAAATTATATAAAAAAGTGTTCACCTCATTTTCTCAAATTCTGTTTTACAAATAAAGTCTCTGTAGAACAACAAATAAAGTCTCTGTAGAACAACAAATAAAGTCTCTGTAGAACAACAATCATTATGTTGTGACCCATTATCATCTCATCAATTACACAAAATATGGCAAATATCAGTTAAAAAAACAGTTACTGTTTTGTTTTAAAACACAGTTCTGTGGTAAAGTAAATAAGTTTTTTTTTTCAAATAAGATTAATTAAACTTTAAATCAGCTGATATTCCTCAAATAAGTTTCAGAAAACTAAAATTTATTCATGGAAGATTTTTTTAATAAAGAAAATTACATTGAGATGAAAGACAACTAAAAAAGAGTGCTAAACAGCTATTTAAAAAAAAACAAAATCGATTCTAAACAATATAACTTCTGTTTGAAATACACCAGAGTATTTTGCTTACTGAAAATAGTAAATTTTATCTAGAATTAAAGTTTCAAGAAAGCTTTTTCATTTATAAAAATGCATTTTAAACTTTAGGCATTGAGAATTAGAGGAGGTGCCTATCCCTGTTACTTCTACTTCTTTATCACTTATATTTGAATAGATGCTTCATTTATTTACACTATTTACATTGTTCAGGCTGACCTCCTTCAAGAAGAAGGTTGGAACATACAATGGCAGAAACATCATGAATATGGTAACAAAGGGGAGGACAACAGTCTAAACAATGGAAATAATTATACATCATCTCAGATGTATAGACAAGTATATTTACTTTTGTATACCAGCCCAAATATCTAAGAAACCTTATTAAAGAAAAGTATGCTCACTGCAGTAAAATTCTAACCTGTGTCCCTCTGGGCAAAGGGAAACCAGTGTTTAAAGTAATAAAAATCTGTTGGATTGATAAATAAAAATATACTTATTTGTTGAACTGATCATTTTTATTGTGTGGATTTAATTTTTGTTTGTTTTTGGCCATTAAAACATTTGGAGACATTTTTGCTTCATTAATTTAACATATTAAAAGGGAGACAAAGTTTTGGATTAGAAAGGATTTTTAATCCTGAAGATTACTCTACGACTAGAATTCACTTTATTTTTCATTTATTTTTTTGGCAGTTCAGGTTTTAGAGTTTAACATTAATATTCCAAACTCTAAAATGACCAAACATTCATATGAAATAAAATTGAAAATATATTTACAAAATAAAAGGAATTTAGAATTAAAAAATTCAAGAACAAAATTTGTGTGCCAAATAAAGAAGTATTAAATCTTGAACAAGTTTAGAAATTAAAGGAAAAGTGAGTTCAACAGTTCAAAAATAAACAGCTAAGTAAATTAGAAAGTATGAAAAATAAAGAAAGCAGCACATATGAGTTTATTAGCTAAAATGAAGACTGTATAAGCCAATCAAAAACTCCAAGTGGCTGTTTGGGATTAAAAGATTGTTTGAATGTCAAGGTCCTTAATATAAAAAGTTTGCAGACATTTTATTCTAACTTTTATATATATATATATATATATATATATTTTTTTTATTTATTATAAATTATGTTTTAGAACATGTACATAATTTCTTCTATATATGTCCTCTTCCCTACAATCATATGTTTGTTTCAGTGTTTGGATTTAAACACTTCCTCAGGGGAAATAAAGGTTTGGAATCATTCTCTGTTTATATTTGGTTTGTTGTTGTTGGGGGTTGGTTAGGGTTATTGGTAATTAAGTGAATGTCTAGTTTTGGTTTTGATCATTAGACTTTTGAGGAATTTGGTGTGTAAGTGTGAAATTGTTGATTAATGGTATTATCTGTTGGAATGTATGTTTTATCTTTTTGGTTGGGTATATCTTTTGGTTAGGATTTCTAAGAGGCTGTTGAGTGGTCATTTTTATGATGGCTATCATTTAATTGGTTGATGTCTGCTGTTAGTGGACCTAATTCATGTATTTACTTTGATCCTGCATCTAGGTTTTCATAGACATGATAGGGGTGGGGTGTTTTTTCTTTCCAATTTAGATTTTTTCGGGTAAAAAAAAAAAAAAAAAATTATATATATATATATATATATATATATATATATATATACACCCCTCTTCTCCTCTTTCTTCCTTCTTTTTCTTTCTCTTCTCCTTCCTTTCCCCTTTCTCTTTTTTTTTCTTTTCCTTCTTTTCTTTTTCTTTTAATTAAAGTTTGGAGTATAGTTGTATTCAGGCTAAGTTATTTCAAGAAATCTAAATTTGTATTTTTTGGGAAGTAACGTTTTATCAGTTTTTTGTATAAAGTTGTATGTTTAATCTTAATTTTAAGTTTAGAGGGTTGGGTTTTTCTTTTATTTTTTTTATATCTTCTTTTACTATAAATTATCGTTTGGAATCTTATTTATTTCTTTTAATTTTTATATATTTTATTTATTTAGATATTTTTGCAGGCATTAGATCTTATTTTAAGGATTTATTACATTGATTTTTCTGTAGCATTTTTTATCTTTTATAATAATAAAAATATTTATTCAAATTCCCAGTATTTTTGGGATGATTGTAGGGTTAGATCTTACGTGTGCTTACAGTTTATTTTTGTGTATGATATAATTATTCTGAAGTAGTATATTTAATCTTGAAAAAAAAAAAAATTAATTACAATAAAATTAATTACCAATAACCCTAACCAACCCCCACGACAACAACGAACCAAATATAAACAGATTCCAAACCTTTATTTCCCCTGAGGAAGTGTTTAAATCCAAACACTGAAACAAACATATGATTGTAGGGAAGAGGACATATATAGAAGAAATTATGTACATGTTCTAAAACATAATTTATAATAAATATTCACTGCTCTATGTACCATATATCGAGCACTGTTTTAAATTAATGTTTTGGATGGAAAAAAATTTTTCTTTTTTCTCTCCTCATTCTATACTCACTCGGATATATACACATATATATATATATATATATGCATGTATGTATATGGAGGGGGTGTTCTGTTTTTTTCAGTCTAAACTAGATGAAAAAGCTGAGGAAGAGCAAAGAGTAAATTTGCAGAAACAAGTAACAAAAAGATTAATTTGCTGAAAATAAATCGGATTTTATGAACTTAATAAAAAGATCCCCAAAATATGTAAATTTTGGGGGTGGGGGAGAATAAATCAAGTTCTTCTGATATCATAGAACTTCTTGCTATAAGACATGTCAGAAAACTGAGTGTAAAGCCCTTCCATTGCCTAAGTAAACCTGTTTTACGCATCACCCAAGGTAGACTGTTTTACACATAATGAACACAAATAGGAAACATTGATTTGCCTGCCTGCCTGCCTGATGGAATCAACCTTTCACGCATGTCACCAAATAGAAGTTTGATTATTCTAAACAGTAGAGTATCTTTTTACAATTGTCAGCATCTCAAATTCAAATTTAGCAGCAATTGTTGGCAAACTATGCCCAATTTGCATGAAAAAGATTTTAAAAACAAATCTAACTGGTAAAAGTAAAAAAAAAAAAGAAGAAAGGGAGGAATACAAATAACTTTCAATAATGTATGGTGACTGGCAGTTTTATACCTTAAGCAATCATCATACCATCTGTTACTCCTCATTGTTATATATATAAATATACATTTAATAAATGAAAAAAAAAAAAAATATATATATATATATATATATATATAAATAAATTAATTTATAAAGTGGAAAAAAGCTTTTTGCATGACATGTTACATCCTCTTGGACTTCATGGAACTAAAGGATATTTACATTAATCTAATCTTCAAAAATTTAAATGAAACATCAATCTTGTTTGTTTTAATTCCCATTTATTTTATTGTTCATTCTCTCTCTCCAATAATGTTTTCCTTTTTCTCATATTCTTTCCCTTGTGTCTTAGTGGCTTTATTGCAATGTTTGGGTGAAATGATTAAAAATAAAATAACCACACAGACACATGAAGGGAAGGGGATGCTGAAATTTTAAATTAAATTTTTTTATTTTCATTTTTTTAAAAAGATGTGTGTTTGGGTTTATAGTCTTAGTGATTTTATTTAGGATCTTTTTGTCTATGTTTTGATCACGCTTGTTATTAAGTATTTCACATTATGATAACAGAAGATCAGTTGTGAAAGGTGAAATGTTCTAAAAACCTGGACTCAAATTTAATGTGGATGATCTAGCGATTAAAGCACTTTCTATACATTTTCATCTTAGAAAATTGCTTTCTATTTTAATTAGAGTAGTATTTTTCTTTTTAAATCAAAATTATTTTCAGACTCATTATGGTGAGCAGCTAAGGCATTTAACATGTTTTATAAAAGGTCCCTTTTGTGCTCATATAATATTTTATTTAAATTCCTGAAGGTTTCTCCTATATATTGCAGGTGACAGAGTAATTACCTCCTTCAAGTTTTAGTTTACTATTTTGTTTTAGAAGAAGTAGTAACATTTTATGTTCAGCTTAGATAAATTCTTTTCCATTGTAATAGAGTTAAACAAAGTCAAACATATGATAGAATTCATTTATGAAACAGAAACAAATAACATTTTAAATTTCCTAGATATTATGTTACACTGCACTGATAATAACTTACAACTAAGTATCCATTGCAATTCAACTAATAAAATGATCTTATAAATTTCTATTCTCACCATAACAACCAAATAAAATAAAATTTGGAATGGTAATCAGATTCTATTTAAGTGTACTCAAAATTCATGGCCTTCAGTATTTATATAAGAGAAATCCATTGAAAATAATTTAAACTCCTCCAATACCCTAATTATTTTATATTCAATGTGGAAAAAAGGCCCATAAAATATTACGAAATAGAAAAGTGGACCATTCTGACAAACCCAACAAACCAAAATCAAAATTTAGTTTATGGGTCATAAGTCGTTTAGTATTTAGTTGTAAGTAGCAGGATAGATAGATAGCTACCTGCAATCATATCTTGATCAATGGGAATGATGAAACTATCCAGGCAAAACTGTTTTAATGCATGGACCTGATGAGAACTTGCCTGGAGGCCTCACAAATATAGGAACCCCCATGTTATATGTTAAGTGGCTTGTGCTTTTTTAGGAAATAGTAAAAATAGAAATTACTTCAACAAGCCATGTTTATTGCGATTTAGTGAGAATATATGTCATAATAGAAAGATCCATTTTCTTTGAATTGGATCTCAAATAAAAAAAGGAAGTTAGAGAATGTCCCCTTTTGACCTAGAAGACACCAGAAATGGTGAGGTCTTTCTTCAAGAAGGATGCCCACCTATGAAAATAGATGAGATAGTTTCACTTCATTTGCAGACAATTTTGCTATTCTGGAAAAGATCAAAGAACTGACTGACTCCCAACAATCGGACTTTGCACAGTTCAAGTACAGACTTACTAGTTATTTCTATCTTAATATTTGTGACCAAGATTACCGGTCGAGTCAGGTGACTTTCTGTTGGAGACAATATCATCTTTTACTTTTTCTCCCAGTTTGATTTAATTCTTAAATTTCTCTAAACTGAATCAATACTGTTTTGAATGTTTAACTGTAATATATTTATATTTTTACTTTTGTAAAAAAATTATTTTATTGTTATAAAATTATTGTTGATAGTATTTCTTTATTCTCCTTTTCTTTGACTTTCTCCCTTTATTTTTTTTTTTTCCTTTTTATCCCAACTGTGACAACAAGGAATCTTGTCCTAAGTTTTGATGTTCATTTCAAAACAAAAACAGCACTTCAAAGCAAACATCTAGTATTGGAAAAAAAATGGCAATTGAGGAAAGAATACCAAAAAATGTAAAGAAAAACACTAATGAAGAAAAGGGGCAAAGGAATTTCTATCCTGAAATAAAAAATTATCATTATTAATAATTTTTGTATGTATCTGGGGGTGGATAAGGAATCAAGGGGTCATGAAGGGGTCAATGGTTATAAAGATTTTAGAAACCTCCATCTTTTAGACTGGTTCATATTCAAACAGAGATTCTAAGCCCTAAATGTATTAAAATACTGCACTAGATTATCAATCCTAGATTAAAATTAAATGGTCAAGTCTTACTTTGAGATCATTTTTACTATTTTTTTAAATTTTTTAGACACTTCATATTCAGATAGTCATCATGAAGCTATAGGGAGATGGTTAATGTTTATTAATTCAGCCTTGTGTTATGCATAACTGAACTCCCTACAACTTACAAGTTTTATCCAGAATTATCAGAAGGTTTTCATCAAGTTGGAGGTTAGAATGTGTGTGGATTTGTGTGGAAGAGTAAAAAACAAATTTTTCATGTTAAAATAGAAATTCATTGATAGAAAGGATAACATAAGTTGTAGAAGTTAATGTTTAATGAGAAACAAGTAATGAGTTAAGGATATCAAGAGTTGCAGAAATGTTTGTAGTAGTAATTTGTTAGAAAGAGTTTGTGTGTATATAAGTATGTATGTAGGTATGTATGTAGGAGCGTTTGTTTGGTAGGAATGTCTTTGGATGGAGAAGTAAAAGGAATCATCACAGGAAAAAGAGGACAAAGTGAAGTTTTTCCCCATTACATTTTAGTTGTGTGTCTCTCTCTCACTGCTCCTATCTGACTGACTGACACTGATCAAAGTCATTTATATAGTCCTTTAGATTTTTTTTGCACTGGATCAAAAAGTCTTTTTAGTCTTGCAAATCACTTCCATTGGTCAGAAAATCAATTTAACATCTACTTGTGAAATCTGGTTTCGACTTTTTCTTCAAGCACATGGCCAATCATTTTTCTATTTAGCAAAACCAGGATTTCACACGTCATTGTGAATTTTTGTAAAAGTGAAGGAGGAGGTTGATTTTAATTCCTAATTTCCTATCCACCACAATCATTGTTTAATAGCAACCATTGATATCTATATCAAAATTGGTAAAGACATTTTTAAATCTAATATTGTCATATAACATTAAATATAATCACCTTGTCACATAATTATAATTAGTAAAAATTATTCTAGATATTTATCTATTATTTAACAGATTCCGTGTTGTCTTTTTGATTTCCGTTAAATCTGACAAGTTGGAGGAAAAAAGAACCAACATTCTGATTCAAATATTTGATTTAATTTACAGAAATTATTGCAATGGCAATGATTTTTGTTACTTGTTAAGAGAATTGTTTTGTATAGAACCCAGATATATTTCTAAATGTCAATTCAAATTTTGACCCAGAAATCATTTCAGACATGCCTAATATATAAACTGAGCTCAAATTGCCAAGTCAGTAAATTTGATCAACAAAATATTTTATATTTAAATATAAAACACATTTCACGGAATTGTCAATAAAAATCCTTCAGCAACATAAACTGAAATTCAGAACACAAAAGGCAAAGTATCTTTGATTTAATATTTACACTACTTTAAATCAAAACACATCAACTTTAAACATTTAACATTTTTATTAAAATATTTCTTTGATTCAGTTCAAATAAATGTTTGTCCTATTTTTAGTATGTACTGAATATTTTTTATGGATGAATTGAAGAGTTGATCCCATTCTTTTTCATTTCTACTTTCCTTTCATTAGGAATAGTTTTATAAAGAAAGATCATTAGATAATAGGAGTTTTTGTCAAGCTTTCATCCAAATAGAGTAATATACCTGTTGCAACATGTCCGAATCAAGGTCATGTACTTGACCGACACTTTCTTCATAATTGGCGGACCACACATATAGGTTAATGCGATCAAATCTAAATGAGGCATGACTTATTTTAATTTTACTACATTATCTATATGAAAGGGAGTTTCCAATTTACTTTTCCCTACTATTTGAATAGTATAGATGATATGTTATTATGACGTAACAGTATAATGAAGTTAATTTAGGAAGCATTGCTAAGCAGCAGCAGCTCCTGCTGATAGTGAGAGGAATCCAGGTTCTATTCAAAAAGAAGTTTTTGTAAAATACTTGTGCAACAGGCAATCAAAACAAGAGACAAAATCCAAAAAGAGAAAAGGATTTTTTTTCTCTTTCAAGTTGGCAGCCTTAAAAGGTTTTGGACTTTTTGAAAGGCTTTCTTTTTTTGTACAGGACAATATCTGTTGTTGCGTTTTTCTCTCATTGATGCTAAGTGCATTGTAAAAATTCCTTAAAAACAAGTTCTAAATTACAACAAATCATCTTAGCCATCCCAATAGTCAAATTTAAAACTTGTAGAATGCTAACTCTATTAAGCATAAAATGTGCTGCATATACATTTTCCAATTATAAAGTCTACAAGTAGTTAACCAGTTTTTTATTTTATTTTTACAGAAAGAAAAAAAAAAGTGTTTTTTTCTTTCTTTGCAAAAACCTAAATTTAAAAGTTGAATCATGATTTTGGTACAAATGTTCCTTTGTAAACTTAAAAGGAAATACCCCCCTAAAAAAACAAAAACAAAAAACAAAAAATTAGAGTTAGCACTGATATATTGGTGAAGGAAGATTTTTAAAAAGGAATATTGTCCTCAACTTATTTGATAAAAATGAACTTAAAATGTAGATTGCAATAGAAAACAAATACAGATTGAGTATCCATTATCAAAAATTCTAAAATCTGAATGTTTTTAAGATGCTGAAATGACTTGCCACAAACAGTAAAAAACACTGGGAAGGTTCCTAGGTGATACACAACCATTGTTGTAAGTGACCAGATCTGCCCTGGGTGGGTGGGGGATCCCTAGCCCTACTACATAGGCTACGTTGGTGTGTGTTTTTTTTGTTAGAGATTGTCACAGCCACACCTTTGTTAGTTGGCTTACTTACCAGGTATTTTGTGCTCAATAAAGATATTATTCAAAGTGTCAGAAAGTCATTTTTTGTACATGTAAAGAAAGTGCAAAACATTTTTATGTGAAATCTTATTTTCACCACTTAAAAATCAGTGTGAGCATTCCATGACCAGTGCCATTACTTGTATCATTATGTACACAAAATTTATTAAGTTTTATATAAAAACCAACCTCCAGGGTGTGTGTCATACAAAACCAACCTCCAGGGTGTGTGTCATACAGAGCCACCTCCAGGGTGCGTGTCATACAAAACCAACCTCCAGGGTGCGTGTCATACAGAGCCACCTTCAGAGTGCGTGTCATACAGAGCCACCTTCAGAGTGCGTGTCATACAGAGCCACCTTCAGAGTGCGTGTCATACAGAGCCACCTTCAGAGTGCGTGTCATATAAAACAACCTTCAGCGCGCGTGTCATACAGAGCCACCTTCAGAGTGCGTGTCATACAAAACAACCTTCAGCGCGCGTGTCATACAAAACAACCTTCAGCGTGCGTGTCATACAAAACAACCTTCAGCGCGCGTGTCATACAAAACAACCTTCAGCGCGCGTGTCATACAAAACAACCTTCAGCGTGCGTGTCATACAAAACAACCTTCAGCGCGCGTGTCATACAAAACAACCTTCAGCGCGCGTGTCAGATAAAACAACCTTCAGGGTGCATGTCATACAAAACTACCTTCAGGGTATATCTATAAAATGTGTTATTAGATGTAAAGGGATATTGTGTTTATGCTTTGGTTTTATTTTTAAGTTTCCTTATTTTATAGATGTTACATACAAATTAGCCTGTGTTTGGAAATCTGAAAAAATCTGAAAACTGATACACATCCGGTCCTAATAATTTCAGATAAAGTGTTCTCAACTTTTAATGGCTAAACAAAGGATAACAATTATCTACATTGTTCAGGCTGTTGTCCTCATCTTTATTGTTATATTCTTATTACACTGTTTTGACTGTTGTACTCTCAACTCTAAGAGACAAGTCAGGAACTAACCAATATCCACTGGATATAAACATTGTGAGTTCAATACCAAGCTACAGCGGTGGTGAACAAGTAACTTGCAGGGTTAGAGGGAGATAACTCATGACTTATAATCAAGGCTTTACACAAGAAATGGAGTTTAAATACCCCAGTGATTGCAATAAAAGGTTCGATTTGAAATTCTCAGCACCTGAAGTAGTCCAGAGCATACAACGGCCAAAACGTTGTACAAATGGCAACAAAGACAAGAACAATAGTCCGAATAATGTACATACTGTAGATTTGTGACAGTTTCATAATGTGATGATTTTAAAATGAGACTTTTTTCTTTTAACTCTTGGTGAGCATTGATTTGACTGTCCTTATGTTGTATAGTACTATACTCTAACATTGGGCTATATATGTGAATAACAGCAAATATGTTGAGTTGTAAGTTAGGCTATTTCTACAAAGTATAAATTGCCACTGGCAAACTGTTTTCTTCTTTTTCGATTTGCAACCATATGCAGATCAAAAGAAGGCAATTCTTCAGAAATTCATTTCTCAGAGTGGAGGAAACAACATTCACTTATTTTTGAAGACAATTTCTCTCTCTCTCATATATATATATATATATATATATATATATATATATATAGGTAAATTTATAGAGAAAGAGTGTTCAATATTTGAGTTGTTTTGTAGATATAATATAGACATAAAAATCAATACTGCATAGTGACTGTTAGTGTCATGCTTTCAGTTAACTTCAGATTGTCTGAACACTGCAATAAAGTGCAAAACTGACAGTCATCATGTAGTGTTAAGCTTTATGTTCACACCAATAAACAATATATTTCCTGTTATATAATGTGTATTTTTACCAAAATGTTTTACTTCATAATTCATTCTGTACATCATCCAACAAACATGATACTTTTAGAGAAAAGCCTGTGGGGTGATATATTATTTGCTTCAGCACTCTTTTTTTTTATATTATCTTGAGTTTTTATCATTATTTTCTTTTACAGTGTTTTCTTTTTTCAACTGGAGATCTTGCCTAATGTGTGTTGTTCATTAGGTCAACTTAGAAAAAGAACATGTTTCACAGAATATTTGCAGTGCCAAGCAACACAGGATTCTAAAGTAATGCAGTAATTTAAGCTTTATTTTGATTTTCTCAGGACAAGTTCGGTGATCAAGACCACACCACCACTCTCAAATGATAATTTAGGACAAAAGTGACCTAAATAGCTTAAATTCTGGCAACTTCAATCTTGAGGTCATGGTCTTTCTTGAGATTGTCAATGTCTTTTGAACTTGGCATTTATGGTCACAAGAAGCACCCACATCAATGAGGAAATTTTTTTTTTTTCAAAAGGTTATATCTGGTCTGTTAACCTCAAGGATGTGGCTTGTTTGAATGTTGAAATCTCACAAGATCTTGACTTGGCCATTATTGACCACCTTTTCTGGCTTGTGATGGTACCATTTCTTATTAGCTTCAAGTCTATACTTCTAACAGACACCAATATAGAGGAGAAGCCATTATATCATGGTGCTACGCATTCTTTATATGTAAGCATTCTGCATTATTATTGCTACTTGAGGAGACATTGTCAACTATTATTAACTTCTGTTATTTTTTTAAATGACACTGAATATTTGTAATAAAAACTAATGGAAATTAAAATGAAAGAGTCAATATTTATTAATGGTTCACTACTTAGTTTTATGGATGAGTGATACAAAAAAAAAAACCCCCAACAGACTATGAACAAGGAATATCCGAACACTAAACTACTGTAGACCGCTGGAGAATGTCATGCAGGAGATGAGCAGATTGAGTATGAACATTCTAGAAATATGCAAAAGTAGGTGTCCAAACAACGGTGATTTCATCAGTGACAATCACAGGATTATCTACGCAGGTGGTAAAAATAATGAAAAAGGAGTCAGCTTGAGACTGGACCAAGACATGAAGAATTGTGTTCTGGGATATTTTCAGTCGAAAGAGTTCTTGTGGTCAAACTGAAAGGGAAGCCCTTCAAC
Source organism: Ascarosepion bandense (assembly GCA_037127315.1). NCBI lineage: Eukaryota > Metazoa > Mollusca > Cephalopoda > Sepiida > Sepiidae > Ascarosepion > Ascarosepion bandense. The sequence goes on along the minus strand of JBBBDQ010001058.1, from coordinate 1,950,532 downwards.
ATAGCAGTTATCATAATGTATACACTGAAAACGCAAAGCACTGAGTAGGAAATAGAATCTTTCAACTCCATACTGGACAATGCCAAGGCTCAGTATAAGACACAAGGAATTAGAATTAGCATTGGAGACCTGAATTCCAAAGTAGGCAAGAAGAGGGAAGAGATAACACTTGGAAACTTTAAATTAGGAAACCACAATGATCAAAAAAAAAAAATTGGTTCAATGGTGCCCCGTAAATGATCAGGTAATAACCTACACCTGGTTTCAAAATCACCCAAGACAATTATAAACATGGAGAAACCTAGGAAGTGACATGAAAAACCAAATTGATTGTATAACTTTGAACTAGCAAACCGCAATGACCAAAGAGAAAAATCAGTTTAATGGTGCATGGGAAATGATCAGGTAATAACCAACACCTGGTTTCAAAAACACCCAAGGAGATTATGAACATGGAGAAGCCTAGGAAGTGTCATGAAAAACCAAACTGACTAAATAACTACAAACAGGAAATTCAGGAATGCAGTTGTTCATTGTAAAACTTATCCAAGTGCTAGCTGTGGAAGTAACCACCTTCTGGTTATACGTAAACTTTGGAGATTGAGTGCTGCACTAGGATTCTTCAGACTGCAATACTTGCGAACCACCTCAAACTGAAGGAAAAATACGTGGACAGTGTGAAAAAAAATATGAGGGACAAATTGGAAACAGGAACTTCAAATGGGCCATACTAAAGGAAGCATTAGTGATGTCAGTAAACGACACCATCCTGAAGCAAAAGGACATAGAAGAAAAAAAATGAGCGGATTACAAATGAGATTCGACATTACACAAAAGAGACAGAAAACAATGCCAAGGCATGGAATGGAATGGAACACAGAAAACTACACAAGAAAATAAAAAGCAAATGCAGATAGGCTAAAGGAGAATGGCTCAATAACAAGTGTGCAGAGATGGATATATTGAGCATGACTAAAGAAGACATGCATAAAAAAAATATGAGAACAACACAAAAGTCATGCCCCTCAACAGGATGTATAAAATCCAAGGATGGAATCCTCATGTTAGAAAAAGAGAAAATATTTCAGTGATGGGGAAAATATATAGGAGATCTCTTCCACAACAGGAGAGAGAAAAATATTAAAAATCGGAAGTGGAAGCTGCAGTGGCCAAACTGAATAGAAACAAAGCAGCAGGACCAGACGGCAGCATTTTAATGAAGATTCTTGAAGCCTTAGAAGATTTTTGTGTAGACAAAATTATAAAATTAATAAATGAAATCTACAACAGTGATGATATACTTAAAGACCTAAGCAGATTGATTTTCATAGCACTGCATAAGAAGTCTGGTGCTAACGAATGGGAACTCCACTGAATAATCAGCTTAATGAGTTGCATAATAAAACTCATCATCCAAATTCTGATGAATAGAGTGCACATCAGAATCAGGCCCAGAGATAGGACAAGAATAGTGCAGTTTTGTCAAGGACACTGGAACAAGGAACACAATATTTATGCTTAGAATGTTATTAAAAAGGGCAATACAAATGCAGAAGGACTTGTACCTGCGTTTCATAGACTATGCAAAAGTATTCGACAAAGTATGCCACAAAGACTTGATAGAGACACTCAGCAACCTTCACATATTTAGGAAAGAGTAATCAAGAACCTCTACTGGCAGCAAACTATCTGCATATGGACAGGAAATGAATTCAGCAGATATTCAAAGATAGAAAAGGGTGTAAGACAAGGATGTGTCTTCTCACCAGATCTCTTCAACTTGTACAGCAAGACAATTCTGTGAGCTCTAAAAGTCCTGCCAGGATTCATCATTGGTGGCTGCAATCAGAAGAATATAAGATATGCAGATGATACAGTGCTGGTAGTAGTGACATGACCTCCTACAGGAAAGTAGTTAAAGAAAACAGAAAGAATGAACTACAAATAAACTACAAGAAAACTGAATGCACGGTAATCAGTAAAAAGAGGAGCCCAAAATACCAACTACAGGCCGGGGATACTAAAATCAAGCAGGTACAGAAATTTAAATACCTGGGAAGTGTTCTGATAGAGGACAGTAAGTGTGACACTAAGATCTGAAGGTGTATTGAAATGGCGAAGGATGCATTCCAGAAGCTGAGTAGTGTATTGAGAAACAGGAAAATTTTGCTGGAAACAAAGAAGAGAACACTGGATTGCTATGTGATGTCTGCCCTTCAATATGGCAGCAAATTCTGAACAATCTCATCAGAGATGAGGGAAAGACTAGAAGCAACTGAAATATTGTTCTACAGAAGGATGCTGAGGATACCATGGACTGAACGTGTGAGCAACAACAAGGTTTTGTAGAGGATGAAAATGAAAAAGATCAGGAAAAGACAGCTGAAGTTTCTGGGACATGTAATGAGGAAGGAAGGCTTAGAGAATTTGATACTCATGGGTCAGATAGAGGGAAGAATAGATAGGGGAAAGTAACATGTGACATACTTGATGGACTTGAGCAGATGGCTGGCAGAGTGAGGTTTGGGAGGAGAAAAAGGAGAAGGGGTGTTAAGAGCTACAAGGGATACGGAGATGTTGAAGGCCATGATCACCTATGTTCTGAAGGGACACGGCACATAAAAAAAGAAAGATATAGGTGTGTCCCATTCTCAAGAGGAGAAAACTTCTTCCTTCTGAGTAAGTTTTAGACCATGATGCCATTCTCCAAGAAGGTGTTTAATTTTGTAAAGTTTGTTGTTTGGATGATAGTTCCTTAACTCCTGCCACTTGTTTAGAAGGTATTAGTTTATAGTTGCTTAGAAGTCTGTATAGAGATTTTTCAAATTTGCAATGTTCATTTTTAGTAATTCCTTTGTTGCCATGTTAATTTTTTTCTTTTTTACAGATGCCAATATGATGAGATTAATCCTGATTAGTAATTTTACTATTAAAGGGATATCACTAACTCATTTCTCCTAAAAAGAATGAACAGCCTCCCAAATATACAGCATGTTAGGATGCATATATCTTAAAAATTATTCTGATTGTGTTGAACTTGCCACTATAACATGACTTGTTTGGAACATGTTTTTCAAGAAGATAAAAGGAGAGACTATACTAGTCTACTTGGAGGAGGTTGGCCTAGAGCACAAATTATAGCACTAAATAACTAAATAAGTTCTAAAGGCATAACAGAAAAGTAATAGAACCAACAACTCAAAGCATTCTTTACAAGCCATTTATGTTATAAAAATCTTTTTAGCATTAAAATAACTGACAAAATTGACATGCCATTAAAACAGAACAATCAATCAACCTTATTTTTATTTTATCTGGACACCAACAAACATTTACTAAAAATTTATTAAGTGTGTTACAGAGACTTGAAGATTGTGATGATTGACCTGAACTTTAAAAAAAAAAAAAAAAAAAAAAAAAAAAAAAAAAATTAACAAAAAAAAAATTTTAATCCATGAATTATTATTTAAAAGAATTGATACAGGAATTTAGTTTCAAGATTTTACAGAGAATGTCTCAAAATCAGTTATACATTTTGCTTGTTTTTGAAAGTTTAATTTTCCTTTCAAATAAACTTATTTATTGAACTAATTAGTTATTAGGAAATTGTTCATGTGGCCTCTAAATAAAATATTACCAGATCTTCAAAAGAACTTTAGAGATAATGAGCATCACTTTCCTTGCCGCCAACATAATATTATCTTGTAATCTTTTGAAATGTCAATACTTTCACCTGAAAATTGTTTTTAAAATAAACCCCAACTTGGTTAAAAGTAAAATTCTGTAAAAGCAAACATGTGGTCAAATGAAAAATATGAAAGTGAAAGAAATTATTCCCCCAATTTTTTTTTTTAAATATTTATTTCTAATATTTTTTTTCCTTTGGTGTGTTTGTCTTTTCAGATAAATTGTCTTAAAATGAGTGAGAAAAATTTAATGAATTTTTTTCTTGGTGGATTTACTTTTAGAAATCTTTGTAATCATTCTTTTAAAATTTTAAATATTATTGATTGATTTGCTAAGGAACAATAGTTAACAAACCAATCTTGTCAACAAACATTACCAAACAGTGAAGGATTCACTGCACACAATTGTCTTCTTGTGAATAATCAGGAGTAAACGACTATTCAGCCATCTTAGTATATAAAAAAAATGGTAAAATCCAGGATTTCAGATCAGGTACTCATCCATATTGGAAAATTGGGGCATTTACAGCATTTATTGAAAACAGCTACCAGAAAATGAACTGGGAAAAAACAGATGTAAATATAAAGAGAGACTATTTAAATCATCTATAATTTGTTGACAGCATTTTATTAATATCAGAATCATCAGATGAACTACAGTAAATTTTATGTAATTTTCACTAATACTGAGTTTTCTACTGAATCAAATACTTTTTCATAGTTAACCCCCCCTACACACACTATTTTTGTTGATCAGTTGGTCAAATTTATACAGGGTGTTGCAGCAAAATCCGACACTTGACAAAAAGAAAACGAAATAGGCAATAAAAACAAAAGTTGTATATGCAGATACCCGGCAGTTTGACAACTAACGTTTTTCTATCTACCCTTTTCCAGGATGGAATATGAGCACAGATCAGTGGTAGTAGCTTCTTTTCACATTGGGAAGAAGCCTACAAAAGTGGTGGCCTGGTCCAGGTCCAAGAAGACAATGGTCATGGATATTTGGAGAAAGTGGAAGGCATGTGAGAACAAGGATGTGCTTACTGGCAAACGAAAGGCCCACAACATTCGTTCTTTGGCTGTTAGGACTAAGTTCGTTGCTGCTGTCAAAGAGACATTTGATAATGGTGGAACCCAGAGCTATACCATGATCGTCACTGGCATTGGCTATCACAAGTTGACGATCTGCCAAAAGATCAAGAAGGACATGGCTACTCCTCCCGTCGCAAGTCTCAATGCATGCTCATCACAAATGCCTCCAAGGAGTTCGAGGAAGGTCAAGGTTGTGGCTTTACTGAACAAGCTCAAGCACGAGTCCGCCCGGATGCTGAGGTTCTTTTCTGATGAAAAGAATTTCATCCAGGACCAGATGAACAACAGGCAGAATGACAGGTGGATCTGTAAAGACATCAAAGAGGTTCCTGTCATGAAGCATTCAAAGTTTCTCTTCCATCATGGTTCTTGGCATCACCTCCAGTGACGGGGACCTGAGAGTCACCACTGAGATCTACCAGGAGGGGCTGAGGAGCATAGTGAAGCCCTGGATGGACAAGATCACTGCTGGATGCCCCTATGTCTTCCAGCAGGACCCCGCTCCTGCACACAAGGCCAAGACGAGCCAGGCGTGGCTGCCCAAAAATGTTCTTCAGCACTGGTCACTGGACTTGTGGCTGCCCTTCTCACCCAACTGCAACCCCCTTGACTATTTTTTCTGGGGCGTGATCGAAGCCAAAAGCAAAAAGCACACCCACAACACGGTCAACTTTCTGAAAGCTGCCATTGTGGAGGTGTTCGTCGCTATGGACAAGGACATGGTCGCCAAAGCACGTGACTCATTTTATGCCTGCCTTGAGATGGTCATCACCACTGGTGATGGGTACATTGAAAAATAATATAGTATGTAACTAACTGTTACTAAATAAACTGTTGGGTATCTGCATCTATGACATTTGTTTTTATTGCCAATTTCATTTTCTTTTTGTCAAGAATCAGGATTTTGCTGCAACACCCTGTAGACAGATATAGTTACTCAACAATACACTTTATAATTATGAGTTATCGCTTAAGGTATTAAGGTGATCGGCCACTTTCAAAAGTCACTGGATTGAATTTTTAAATTTTCTGTTTGGTTTCTGATTGATAATAGTGTTTAATGAGGAGATAATATCTGGGACTTCTAAGTTCTGATTTGTTATGAAAGTCAAAGGAATATGTAGGGAGCAGATAAGACAGACAAACCATAAATTAAGAACATTAGTTGGAAAACATTTCATAAGAACTCAAGAAAACAATCATCTTCGGTAAAATGCTTAAAACATTAAAGAGCCTCATGAATATATGACTGCAAAACTTTAAAAATCAACTAAGAACAAATAAAAAAAAATGCATAAAAATCAATGGAAGGAATGATGCATAGAAAAAGAGTGAGATCAAAATAGATGAGGAAATAAGTGAAGAAATATCATAGAAGTGATGAAGTCTCAAAATTGGAGGCAAGTGGGACAAATAGCAAAAAGATAACCGTTGCTTAAATGAATGAAAAATGCTGAAGTAAAAAAAAACAGTCATAAGATGGAGAAAATATATATAAAAAGTGAACACTGAGATCAGTAGTGAGTGGCAATAGTGTTTCAGGCTTGCTAAATACAATATTCATGGCCTGAAGATTCTGCATATACATGAAACAGACTGTCATCACTCGATGTTGACCTTAGTATTCACTTATATTTTTTTTACACACACTCTATCCTGATATTGATTACTTTTATATATATATATATATATATATATAAACATATTTATAAATGGAACTGTGTGTGTGTGTGTGTGTCTGTTACCTATAGACTCCAAAACGGCTGAACCGATTTTCTTGAAAATTTACACAGTTGTACTATAAGCATCTGTGAGTGTTCTTAGCTAGGTTTTGTGTTGAGGTACACCTGATAAATATCGAAAATCGATAATCGAAAAAAATTGGGTTATAGAAGGAGTGATCCGATTTTAATCAAATTTGATACACTCATAGACAAAGATATAAGAAACGATATTCAGAAGTTTCAAGGTCGCAGTTCTTACAATAGTGCAGAAAATCGATAATATATATATATATATATATATATATATATATATATATATAAAAAAGGCAATTTAATTGCTTTAATTGGAAACAACTATTGCTTTTTAGTCTTTCATGCCAATGTCCAAAGAGTCTGATCTCCAAGACCATGGATTAGTTATAAAGCTTTCATTACACCCAGGCAACACCAGGCTATACTGCTAGTATATGTGTATGTGATGGACTCTCCCGTCGATCTCGACGTATGAGGTTCCGACAACTCTGACTTCATCCATGCTTCAGCCTCTGATGACATCTAAGTCCAGCAAGGGACTTACAAATCAATCCACACAGAGTGCAAGTATGCTGGTTATGGGATGTACTTGCAGGTACCAATACAGCCTGCTTGACTCTCTCTCGTTTCTGACTCAAATGATTCAGACTGTCAGCCTTGAAACGCTGAAGACCATCAAAACAACATGCCTTCCACTCCATTCGATCAGAGACTCTGCTCTCAAGATTGTTGTGAGGCAGATTGAGAGCAATCAAATTACTCCTGATCTTATCCTTGTACCTCAGTAAAGGCCGTCCAACATTTCTCCTACCGCTCTCCAATTGACTGTACATCATGATTTTTGGTATCCTTTCCTCGGTCATCCTCAATACGTGTCCAGTCCAACGTAGTTGGAACTGAATGAGGAATGGCTCTATTCCAGAAATATTACATTTTCTAAAGAGGTCAACGTTGGGCATCTTGTCTCGAATGCTAAGACCACAGATTGACCGCAAACAGTGTTTGTGAAATACATCCAGCTGACGGATGTGCCGTCTATAAGGAGTCCAAGACTCAGAGCCATACAGGAGGATGGAGAGAATAATAGCTCGATAAACCACAATTTTCGTATCCAATCGGATCCCACGTTCATCCCACAGGCGATGGCGCAATTTCCCAAAGGCATATGTAGCCCTCGCAATCCTGTTGACAATTTCGTCATCCAATGAACCATCATGATTCACCTTGCTGCCCAAGTAGGGAAAACACTTTGTATACTTAACGGCTTGACCATCCACCTTCAGTTGTCTTTCTGGAAAACGATATTCAGGTGGCTCTGTCCTCACTCCCGCAACTTGCTTTGGAGGTATATATGGTTGATGCACCACCTCTGTCTTTTTAATGTTGATTGTAAACCCAAAAGCCGTACATGCAGTTGCGAAACGATCGAGCAAAAACTGTGCCTCTTCGAAAGATGTTGCTACAAGAGCAGCATCATCTGCAAAGAGCAAGTCTCGGATTATTTCAGTTCGAACAAGGGTCTTGGCTTTAAACCTCTGATGGTTGAATAAACCACCAGAAGAATGGAACTGAAATTTCACGCCAGTATCAATATCACCAAAGGCATATTTCAGCATCAGGGAAAAATAAAGAGCAAAAAGTACAGGAGCCATCACACACCCCTGTTTTGTCCCATTTGTGACGTCGAAGGCGTCTGACGTCATTCCGTCACACACAACCTTAGCCTTCATTTCTTCATGAAAAGAGATGATCACCTTAAGCATATTTTCAGGTATGCCAAGCTTGCGCAGAACTTTCCATAGAGCGCCACGGTTCACTGAATCAAAGGCTTTTGTCAAATCGACAAACACCATGTACAGTTCCTGGTTCTTCTCTTGTACCTTTTCTGCAATTTGTCGGAGCGAAAATATCATGTCAATGGTGCCACGACCAGATCGAAAGCCACACTGTGACTCAGGGTAGATTTTATCAACAAGATGTGTGGTAATTCGATTCAGAATTAATCTGGCTAGAATTTTTCCAGCAATGGAAAGAAGTGATATTCCCCGATGATTGTCGCAGATATTCCTTGCTCCTTTATTCTTGTACAAGTGCTTAATACATGCATCCTTATAGTCTTGTGGAACACGCCCGGCTTTCCATATTTCCACAAAAAGAGCATGTAGCTTCTGTACTAAAGCATGTCCGCCACATTTGTACACTTCAGGAGGGATGGGATCATCAGGTGACGGGGATTTACCGGAGGCAATCTGTTTGATCGATTCAAGTACCTCTTGATAAGCTGGTTCAAATGACAATTCAGGAATTTCAGCACATTGTGGAAGGGACGAGATGACATCATTGTCGACTTCAGATGATGTGTTTAGAACTGTCTCAAAGTGTTCCTTCCATCTCTTTAGAATATCTGACTTATCAGTGAGCAGCGTTTCCCCGTCCGTTGTACATACAGGTGAGGCACCATTCGTTTCAGGCCCAAATATTTCTTTAAGGCCATTATAGAATGCTTTGGTGTTTTTACTGTCAGAAGCTTCTTGGAGCTCAATTGCTTTCTTATACCACCACTGTTCCTTCATGGCTCTGAGAGCCCTTTGCACCTCACCTTTGCATTTCCTGTAAGACATCTGCTTGGCAGACGAATTCTTGTCCTCTATCCAGGCTTTGTGTGTAGTGTGCATCTTGTTAATGAGCTTTTTTGCATCCTCGTTGTTTTCATCAAACCAGTCCTGGTGCTTTCTACGCGGAATTCCAAGAACTTCTACTGCTGTTGAATGAGTTGCCTTCTGCAATGCTTTCCAAGAACATTCTATATCATCAGTGATATTCACTGAGTCCAAGGCAGCCTCAAGCTTAACAGAGATTTCATATTTCTTGTCTGCTAATTTCAGGGGAAGGACATCAATCCGTTTCGGAGCTGTTGACCTAAACACCCTACACTTGTATAAATTCAATGAGAGTCTACTTCGCAAGAGAGCATGATCTGAAAGGTAGCAGGATGTGTGAAATGAGCGAGTGATGTTGAAGTCACTGATGTCTCTTTGTTTTGTGATAATATAGTCTATGAGATGCCAATCCTTAGACCGAGGATGCATCCAGGTGGTTTTGTGGTGGTTTGCTTGTTGGAACAAGGTATTTGTAATGTTAAGGCCAAACTCCCTACAGATAGTGAGAAGCCTCAAACCGTTTTCATTTACCTTGCCTACACCATGACCACCTAGTACACCAGTCCAAGATTGGCCATCATTTCCAACGCGAGCATTAAAGTCCCCAGCAAGAATAAGCTTATCCTTGTGGCGCACCTTGAGGATGACATCACGAAGGAGATCGTAAAATTCTTCTTTCTCCCGCTCTGAGCCAGCCAATGTTGGAGCATAACAACTGATGATCGTCAGCCGGGTATTTCCACCCAACTCCAAAGAAAGGGTTATGATTCGATCCGAAATACCCTTAGGCAACGAAGATAGAGACTTAGTCAGTTCTGATTTAATGGCAAATCCAACTCCAAATTGCTGAGATTCGTTTTCACCTTTTCCAGACCAAAAGAAGTCATATCCACCCTTTTCTTCTCGTAGCTGGGAGATTCCAGCAAGGCGAGTTTCAGATAAGGCAGCTATATCAATGTTGTATTTCTGTAACTCAAGGGAAACAAGAGCAGTTTTACGCTCAGGTGCAGAATTAGTATCCTGGAGAGTACGAACATTCCAGCTTCCAAAAGCAAATTTCCGTTTGCGGTTATTTTGGCGTGTAGTATACTGCTAGTATATGTATATATATATATATATATATATGTAACAAAAAAGTGAAAGAACACATAGATTAAAAACCCACTGTTCAAGCATTTACTTTTATAAAGAGTGCTCGATACAGCATGGTTTATAAAAGCATAATATCACTACAGTATAGTGATATTATGCTTTTATAAACCCTTGTAATAACAAAATTACTATATATATATATATATATATATATATATATATATATATATATATACACAAAGGTTGCATACACATAGATAAATACATTATCATAATAAAGAATGTATTTTGATAACTTTTACTGTAAAGAAAAAAATAATAAAAAATAGATAAATAAAAAGTAAAATAAATATACAAAAAGACCTGTATGTTTTCTAGTCACTTAAGAGAAGTGAAAGAAAGTTTCAAAAGGTGGTCATATATGTAAACTATTTATCAGAATGGCTACCTAATAATGAGACTATATTGTAAAAAGCAATAAAATACTGTCAATGGATTATCCTCGCATATAACGCAATATTAAATTTGGATTTTTGGTTTCAATACAAATTTTCTTGCATTTTATATAAACAAAAGGAGTTATTTGTTCCTCCTTTTCACTGGATTTTGTTTTCCTCAAAATTAAATTTTAATAACATGAGATTCAGTATTTCAAACTGCCTCACTAGAAATGAAAATTCATTTTAAAAAAAATTTTACAAGTTCACAAATGATGAAATTTATTGAAGAAAATGATTGTGATTATAAATAAAGGTCCATAAACAAAGATTGTTATAATTTGCCAGTATCAATTTATTATGCCAGAATCTAAATGAGTGATGAGTCATTCTGAAAAATATAGTTACAGGTGATCAATGTCAATGATTATTGATGGATTTTGCTAATATTTACATTTTTTTTTAGATCATCTTCATAAAATATAATTTGAAAGGGTTCGTTTTTTTTTTCTATTTGTACCTAAATCTACAGTTTCTCATTTATTCATCCATCATTGGATTCCTTCAAACCAATGTTATCAGAGAACCTTGTTAGAAATTTGAGTGTAGAGAGAGAGATGGATGGAGAAAGATTTACAGAAGTTAGTGTTGTGAAACAAAAAGGTCAAATAACAGACAATTTTACAAGTGGAAGAAAGTCTGTTTGCCTTGAAAATCAGCTTTCAAAAGCCAAACACAATCTACAAGACACAGATAGATATTTGTGTATACATAATGATACTGACATATTCCTAAAAGCAGATAGAAAAACTCATGGATTCTGCTTATCTGCATATTGTGTTTGCTTCAAAAGAAGGGACGTGCTGCTGGCTGTTTTCAAGTGTCTACTTCTTTCTTTGTGAAATACAGACAAAAATAAAAAGCAATAAAAGAAAGCATCAAATATAAAGCAACAACAACAAAAAAAACATGAAAAGAAAGCAAAGATAATTAAAAAGAAACAAATAAAAAGGAGAAAAAAACAGAAATTTGGGAAGGAAATAAAAGTGAAATGAATGCAAAAGAGAAAAGTGAATCTTGAATGTTATGAGTAAAAACAAAGTGAAATTAAATTTCGGAAGATAAAGAGAAGATTGGGTAAATGAATTGAGGGAAGAAAAGAGCAGGGGAGGTAAAAGAAGGAGGGAAGGAAGAAAGAAAAAGAATCGAGGGAGGGAAATGAACAGAGTTGAAAAAGAATTGATAGAGTGGAAGTGAGATGGAAGAAAGAAAATTTTTTTGATGAGATCTTGAGTAAAAAACAAAATATTGAAAGATAAAAGTGCAACTGAAAAAGAAACAGTGGATTTTGTTTTTGAGGATTTAACAAATAAAAAAAAAAAGATTGAAAACAAATGAAAGAAGGATACTTGAAAAAATAACAGAAAAAAAAATGAATGAAAGACTAACTTCAGTAATAAAAGAAAAAAATCAAGTAAAAAAATAAAAAAAAACAAAAATGGTTACAACAAGGGGCGATAACCATTATAAAATATCTGGAAGAGGAGAAATAAATTTTACATTTTCGTTCATAAAACCAGCACATCTGTTATTCCATTCTTGATAGTTGATTAGAGGGAATTGGGTCTTGTGATCGAAAATATTAATCTTTCATAAAAATTTGAAAAAAAAAAAAAAGAAAAAAATCCAAAAGAGGGAAAAGTTTTAGTTTAGTGAGACTATAACAAGAATCAGAAGCCCAAATGAATTTAGGAGAAAAAGAATCTTTTACACTTATAACATTTTAGCCTACTCCTCTTTGTTTCAGCTTTTAACAGTTTAACTTACATCGCAAAAATATCCTCCCCTACCTTCTTTGGAGGTGGGGAGGTTATTGATTTTATAAGTATTAGGCTGATTGAATAGAGAAAGACTTGTATGCTTTCATTTTATGATTAGTTTTCATTTTTCTTTTTCAGTGCTTATGCTTTCTTGAAGCATAAATTACTTCACTTCCATATGATAGGAAAACAACCGCATTTTCATAATGCATAAATCCTGCGCACATGTTCTGAAAGTTACTTAAGATCAATTTTAACTGTTTGCCTATTTGTATGCATTGTTAATTATAAAAAAAACTCAAAGTTAAATCTTATATCTAGACATTTTTTATGTAAGACAACTGCAAATATATAACATATCTTTATTTTAGTGTGCTACGGTTTGGGAATCACATTTGAAATTTTCCATACATTTTTTAAATGCAGAACTTAAGTTTATCTTATTTTGAATGAAGCCAAGCACAATTTTTAATCACGAAAAAATAATAAAAGTATTTTCAGCAATTTGTTGCTTTTATCAAAACATCAAAAGAAATGAATTAAAAAAAATGTACAGAACATAAAAATACTTCATCAGCAACATCTCAGCCAATACATCAATATGTAGATAAAATGCGGACAAGAGGGGGCCATTTTTAAAATAATGGCAAACAGTTCATCCTTATTGCATTTATGATTTGCCTCAGAAAATTAAAACTCTTAAATTACATCCCCCACCTCACATTATGTTTTCATTTTCACTTTTCAGAAAACTATGTGTTAGATTATACTCAGTGGAAGTGTGGCTTTTCTTACAAAAAAAAAAAAAATATAGCTTGAATGGAACAAGGAAAGAAGGGGTGAGAAGCTTAGTTCTTTAAGGACTTTCCAAAAAGCAATGAATGAAAACAAAATATTCTCAGACAAAACAAATAATTACATTAAAAATTCCTTAAAAATTCCAGCAAATGTCAGAATAGATCAGCCAGAGTTTGATAAAAAAAACAAAAAAAACATAAGATGTGTGGGAGTTGTGTGTTTAATCCAGCCAAATATACATCAATTTTCGGCCTTTCAAAAATCCATACAAAAATATATTTTGCATGTGCTGATAAAATTTTTATATCTCTTAAAATATAAAATATTTAAAGAGTACATAAGTTCATTTCAGAAAATATTTGCGCTGAACATCAAAGTCATTTAGCATATGAAAGAGAGAGTCCTTATATATATATATATATATATATATATATATATATATATATATATATATGTAATTACAATAAAGCAGCACTAATTATTATAGACTAGTGTTCAAAAAACCAATGCTAACCTATCACTAAATGAAATCGTCAATAACCCAACAGGGACTACCTTGTAGGTTAAATACAGGGGAAGAAAATAAAGAAACAAACCAAGCACAAGAACAATGCATCAAGAGCTTGTTTGAAAGAAAAAAAAAACCCAAGATGAAAACTATATATATATATATATATATATATATATATATATATATATATATATAGTAATATTTTTTATTTTAAGTGTTTATAATTGTTATGGTGACATACCCATATGACATGAACTCTTCAAAACTATATATAAGCAGCAGTTCTGCTTTCAAGAGAGTGAGAGTGGAATCTATTCCAGCAGATAACTCTGACAAGCCGGTTTAACAGTTACACTAATAATCTTTCATTGGTATATGATTGTACTACTGTCTTTGTTAAATATATTTGTTTGACTATTCCTTCTTTGTATCTTTATTTTTGGTGCCAACAATAATAAAAACATAATTTACTGCAACACAAGAGCTTTATATATATGTCCTTTCCAGACATTACTGTTTCGCTGTATAACAGCTCATCAGTATGGTTAGATATCTGATTGCTTCCAGCCAGGATTGAAACCCGACTGATTTGACATCAGTTGAAGATTCTACCACAAAGCTAGTGGCATACAGTGGAGGAAGGCACATTTTAGCATGTTATCTACACAATGTAAAAACACACCAGTCGTCAAGAATGTCCAAATTCATTACTGAATGAATGATGCATTAATAGTGATGAGTAGCTACTGTTTTTTTAAAGTCTACCATTTCTCCAGAGTGCTCAATTAATGGGAAGTATTTCATTGATAGTAATAATTCTTTTGATTTTTTGTATGAATTTTCTGATGACCAAAAATGTAGGGCATGAGAGAACAGACAAAATTATTTTATCGACTTCTTGTTTTTTTTTTTTGCCTGGTCGTTTCAGTCTGTTTTTACACTTTTTCAAAACAAAGGAATTATTTCGTGAATTGTCTTTCGATTCTGATTGCTTCACAGATGTGACCCATTTGACCCTTCTTTTTTCTTCACTGCTATTTAGAAGTGATGACCTTTTGACCTCTTATTTCTTTCTTTCAGCCTTCATCTTTCTATGGCAAACCAAAATGGTTTGCCAATTTACTTTTACTACAGATGCTAGATAAAGAAATATGAACAATAAAAATTCTTTCAAAATTTAGAAAGATCCAGATGACAATTATATACCTGCCGACATAAATGATATCAATCTCTCAACACCTGCATACAATAAAATATTTGAATGCCTTACCTGTATTTAATGTAATCAGAAATCTTAACTATGATTATTTACACTATATTGTTCAGACTGTTGTCTTCATCTTTATTGCTAAATTCACAACATTGTACAACCTTCTTCAGGTGATACATGTTAGAATTCTTTTCTGGGTAGATTGTTTTAATTCCATATGCCATGTCTTTAATGAATATATCAGTTTCAGTAAATTCCCTTTAGTAATTCAACTCACCAAGTTTTTGATGTAGCCAGGTATTGAACTCACAACTCTTTGGTTGAAGTCACTTTTTGGATTAGTCAACAAATGCTTTTATACACTAGGCCATGTGTCCTACCCAGTTCATGGATTGAACTCATTTACTATGTCACCAAATTCACAAAACAATTTTTTAATCCTCTAGGTTAGAGGATCACAGGTCTTCATGCAAAAATTGAACAGAAGGCAAATTGTATATATTTCATCAAAATGATGAGTGGATTTCAATAAAAGGTCAATTGGTTGGTTGATTGATTTGTTTTTTTGTTTTTTTTCATAACTTATCAACCTTTACAGGTTATTTAAAGCCAACAAATAATTTGGGAGTCAAAGAATTTCTTTTGTGAAATAATCTTTTTATGATACAAGTTCTACTATTTAATTGCTAGTTTGGGTGGGGGAGAAGAAGTGAATTCATACTTTTTCCAAGGGTATTTGCAAGTAAGTAAATATAATGAAGCTAACTGGAATTGGAACTCAACTCTCCTATTTCTCATTTCAAGCTCTTATCTGTTACACCACTCACAGATCACACCCAAGCTTACAGCACTTAGTATTCTCAAGTGGTTACCCATCTAGGTACTAACTAGTCTTGACATTGCTTAGCTTCAGTGATCGAATAAAAAGGAGGGTTTCAGTATGGTACATTTGCAAACAAAAAGACACCAGAATCTTCTTTCAGAACAAAGAACACCTCCCTTAAGTGTTAACAAAAGATATTTTAGCTTTACTTATATAAAATAAAATCAAAGTTTAATAAAATCCATTATTTGAAAGAGTTGTTAACTTCATTAACGCATAAAGATATTGGAGGATTTCTATGACCCAGAATAAGCAGATGTATTTCTCACAATTCCCATCCATCCTTTAAGGAGTATTTGATTTATTAGTATATACATAGATAATATAAGATGGTTTTAAGAGGTGCTGTTAAAATATCCATTACTTATTTGATAGCAAAGATATCTAATCATCCAGATTTGGGCTTTTATAAATTTTCTTTTTACTTTTTAAAATATCCAAAACTTAAACTCAGAAGAAAAAGGATCTTCCAGTTGTTTTTATTATCTTTTTTTTTTTTTGCTGGAAATGGCATTTGATTAGGGAAGACAATTCTGACACTGAGGAACAAACACGAATCAATAACCTGGCTTTTTCACTCTTGTACTTTATGCTATTGAAAAGACTTTCGGCTCAAATTGCTCATTTAGTCAAGCAGTTTTCTTTAAAGTTAGCATTTTTTTTTATAGCTGTTCAGATTTGAGAAAAGCTATAATTTTCAGCAGTTTGGCTGAATCACATCGTTTGTTTTTGACTGGAATTTTTTTCTTTTCTTTAATTTTGAAAATGTCTATGACTCATGAGAAGAGTCAGTAGCAAATTGCACGAGAAACTGAAACAATTTCTGTGTGTGTGTATGGGCATGTAACCTAGTGGTTAGAATGTTCACTTTACAATCATGAGACCCAGGTTCAAATCTCAATGTGGTTGATTTGTTAGGAAGGTGATTACTTAATGTTATTGGCCCAGGGAGGCAATCCTAGCATGTGGCACCTTTGAAAATTGTCTGACAACCAAACCATAAATTAACCCAAATCCATATAAGGGGTTGTGCTAGCACAAAGTTACAAGTCATCTTGACCGAGGGTTCAAGAGTTGTTGGCCTTTGTTTCAATTGTCGATTAGACAAGATAATATACTCTTTTGCCAGAAACTGTAACTAAGGTTTGCTCAGCATAGTAGCAGTATAAATTACATGTGGGTTGTGTGGTGCTGAACAAACACAAATGTGCCTGAGCAGGCATTTGCAAAGGGATTGGCTAGTGGCCCTTATAGACAGGCATATTTGAATATGAGCAACCAACCAGCCACTATATATGTAATTTCTAAACATATACTGTTAAATATAAGAGACAATGAATGTCTATTATGTTTAATCATGAACCATTCTAAACATCGTATTTTGGCTTGAATTTCAGGTGAAAATAAAGACAAAATTCTCCAACATTTAGATAATTTTTCATTAAGTTGGCCTAAGCTTTCAACTCACATGAGCCATCTTCAGAGAGGTTACAAGGACAATATAAAAACATCCATCATCAAAGACAATTTTATCTTGTGTTGACATAAAACTTTGCTAAGCAACGATAACAGTTATAAAAAATAGCAAACGCAATTTGTAAGTTTGTAATGTGGTTCTATGATGTCACACTGCATGAGAGCTTGAAATGTTAACAGAACCATATATTTCAATGCAATATAATGTGTTATGACCAGATTTAAACATGATTTTATTAGGTGTGGGTTGTTTGGATTTAATGTAGATGGCCTCCAATATCTAAAGGTTCTTTTTACTATGTGTATGAGTGAGGATTATTGTATTGTTAACTAAAAGCTTAGAACCAGCTTAATAAAAAATTATCCAAATGGAGAATTTTTGTCTTTATTTTTACCTGAAATTAAAGCCAAAATACGATTTTTGGAAAGGGCCCATGATTAAACATAATAGACATTAATTGTCTCTTATATTTAACAGTATATGTTTAGAAAATTATCTGCTGCCTCAATACACTATATATATATATATATATATATATTGTTGTTTCCTTGACAAAGGTACAATAACAAATTGTGCACCCAAGTGGTAAACTACCAAATACTGATGCCGTAAAGCAACTGAATTATACTGTACGAGAGTGTCACTGAGAGATTAGTCTACTGCAATATACACTACCATATATACTCCTTGCTAATCAGTAGCTATGACTCATATAACAGATGGATTCAGCCATCCTACTGTACCAGAAGGGTAGCAGGATATTCCACTAAAACACCACCTCCTAGATTTTTTTCCATAATGGAAAAAAATTCTCTTCAATATTTTTCCTTTTAGGGTCGCATCTTAAATTTTGAAGGGGTTTCCTTTTCCTAATACACTTTCTTTTCACACCTCCCTAAATTGGTGCTTCATAAGTATTTTGAGGAACTGGTACCAGTGGTGATATGGAAACTGGCACCTGGAAAGTATCATAATGTACCTCAATCAGGATTTCCTTGGTGTCTCCCACAATATCATTTGTGTACTTTGATCACAATTCGTTTACATGTCTTTTGCACTTGAACCCATTGTTTTTCACAATATACATCACTCTACCGAGTTTCTTCACGATCGCACTGTCTTTCCAAAATGATTTTCTGGCTTTATTAAACTTGAAAAATATTTTGTCTCCAGTCTGATAAGTTCTCACTTCAGTGTTTTTCACTTCAAAAGTTTTTTTACATGACTAGGCAACAGCCTGTCTCATATGGATCTTATTTTCCTGGCAAACATTAGTTCAGTAGGTGACAGTCCAGGATCTGCATTTAGATTAAGTATGATTCTGTATACAGCTAGAAACTTCTGCATAACATCATCATTTGTATTCATTACTTGATTTTTCATAAGTACTCTCTTAAATGTATCCCCGAATCTCTCTGCTTGTCCATTAGACCTTGGATGATATACAGAGGTAGTTACATGAATTATTGCCAAAAATATACAGTGAACTGCATACCATTATTGGTAGCCAGAGTTTCTGAAACCCCAAATCTAGAAAATAGTTCATTCAGCACATTGTGGTAGCTGCTGTTGGATGCTTGCATTTTATCACTTCATGCTACTTTGAAAAGCTGTCTATGACTATGAAGTAGTCTTGTCCATTAATAGCTCCTGCATAGATAACATGTAGTCTTGACTGCAGCACATCCATTTTTGGTCACGATCGTATTTTAATAGCTGGTGCATTTGCTGCCAGTTGACATCCTCTACACTGTTTAACTATATATTCAATATCTCTGCTCATATTAGGCCAGGATGTAAATCTGTACATCAAAGACATCATTCTTGAAAGATCTAAATGGTCTACATAAAATTCCTTAAGAATTTTCTTTTCTATAATCACTTGCATCAGGTACTATGGTAAATCTCCTTTTCTGGATCAACATGTGCTAATGACAAGTCTGCCAATAAACCTTCTTTAATTTCATGGAATGCCTTTTCACATTTTTCAGACCAATACCATCTAATATTTTTTTTTAGCAATTCATTTAATGGAGCTCTTAAGTCATACAAATTAGGGATGTAAATACCATAATAGTTTGCTAGCCCCAGAAATGCCTGTGACTCACTTATGTTTATTGGTCGTGGCATATTCCTGATTGCTTCTGCTCTTTCCGGGTTTAATTTTCTACCATACTGATAGATAATCTGACCCAAATATCTAATTTGTCGAATAAAAAATTTGCATTTACGAATGCTCAGCCTAAAGCTATTGCCCTGAATCATTTCAAACACTGCTCTAATGTGTTGGACATATTCTTTTACATCCTGATTTCTTACCAGAATATAATTTAAATAGACTGTTGCAAAATCTAAACTAGCCAACAGTATCCACCACTTGTTGAAGCTGGTTTGGTGTTATTTTTAACCCAAATGGTAAATGATTTAGTTTAAAAAGGCCCTTGTGTGTGTTGATCACTAGTAATTTTGAACATGTTTCCTCAACTCTCAGTTGTAAATATGCATCTGAAAGAAATTTTTGAGAAAACCTTACCTCCATTCAATTTTACAAATATATCTCCTAGCAATGGTAATGATTAAGTAAGATCCTTTATACAATCATTTTACCCTGTAGCAAAATCAGTGCAAACTCTAATGTTTTTGTTTTCCTTCTTTACGTAAACTGTTGAAGATGCCCACTCCAAATCAACTTTTGTCAAAACACCTATCTTTTCCAAGCGTTCTAACTTGTCATTTATTTGGATGAGTACTGCAAATGGCACATTCTTTTTTGGTTTAAATACCGGCTTAACATTATCCTTAAGCTCGAACTTGACTTGTGTTTTTGTACAGAGTTCCAACCTTTCAATAAATACTTGATGAAATTCATCCCTCAACTCAGTAGTCAGTTTTTCCATTTCCTTTACTCTTTTCTGTACGGTAACAATGACTTTACTGCAAAAAGAGTTTATGGGTAATTCCCATAGGTTAAAAATAGTTAACCAATCTGTGCCAAATAGATTTGTTCCACTTGGTATCATGTAAACTTTAGATTTACACATCTTACTGACAAAAAAGATATTTCCAATAAATTCTTCTATGAATTTAAGTTTTTGCCCAGATATATCTCTGGCAATTCTGTTTGACTTTTTCAACATTGGACAACTGATTTTTTCCACATTTCATTGCTAATAATGGAAATATCACTTCCTGTGTCTAGTAGAAATTTTCAGTGCATATCCATTTATTTTGACTTTTATATATTTTTTTGTTATTGCTTAGTAATTCTTTTTTTAAATGTAAAACATTTACCTCAAATTTACACTTTTTCTTGTTCTTCTGCTTAGTTTTGCAGTGTGGGCTTTCGTGCCCATAAAACAGCAAAAATATGCAAGCTTGTTAACATAGAAAATAGATATTGTTTTGAAAAGTTAAATAATGCAGACACCAAGTGATGAGCAAAATTTCCCAGGTCAGGAAATGCGGAGGCATAAAATGTATTTATAGTAAAATAAATATTATTGCATTGAAGGAATGTGGTTGTGTTTTGTTAACCAGCATAGCCAAAGTCAGATAATATAAACCTTGAAATTGTCTTATAAACAATGTGCCTGAAATATGACATGTTCAAATAAGTTTTGACCGATAGATCAGAAGACAGGGAGAACTGACTCTCTGCCAAGTCACTGAGAAGTGAATAAAGATGTGTGTGTGTGTGTGTGTGTGTATATATATATATATATATACATACACACACACACACGTGTTACAGTTGTTCATTTTATCAGCGAGAAGAATATTGTCAAAATTTCGATTGCAGCTTAATCTTCTGCATCGCATTGGCATAGGGTATGCAACATATCCAGTTTTGGGATTTCAAATAATTTTTGTCAGTTATCATGTATGCATTATATTTCATTTGTGGTTTTTAAATACAGAGTTAGGCTTCTGAGTCTTATGTTTTCATTTTTCAGCTTGCAGTAACTTGATGTGAAATATTTAATATACTTACTTCTAAATTGAATTAAACTATTGATGCTAAGTTAATTTTCTGGCTAAGGGTTTGATTACTTGTAATTGTTTTTTTTTTCACAATTTATATGTCATAATATATTGTATTAGTGATAAGTATTGGATTTCCTGTTTGATTGCTGAAGAAATCTAACAGTGAAAATGTGACACTTCTTAAGAATTTTGTTTGTTTTAGATTCTTTGTTGTTCTATATATTTAGGAATATTTTAAAAGGATTTATAAATATTGTATCAACTGAATATTTTGAATGCATTTGGTGCATTTTAAATTTTTGCCTGTTTTCATTTTTTTTGGTTGTGATTTATTTTTGTTTTTACAGTGATGTTTACTCTATACAAGGCCCAAGAGCCATTTGAGCTAGAGCGCTACAGAGTTACAGAGACATTTTATGCAGGCATGTGGAATATCTATACAGATAATATAACATAGATGCACCTCCAAAACTCTAGATAGTCAGGGATGGGCAGTTGATCTCGAACAAGTTTAAGATTGTTGTGATCAGAAAAACGTCCTTTTGAGAATTAGTTTTACAGAACAGCAATTTGCGGAAAAAAAGCTGCTAAAGAGGAACTTACATTTCACCAATAGAATACAAAGAGAATAAGAGTTTGCCAAAATGTTCATAGCAAAATAGATTTCGGCCATGAATGTTAGAACTGGTGGAATTAAGGAACGTAGTGCATCCGAGCATTTTTCATGAAAATAGACATAGAGCAGTGAGAGGCTTGTGACGTTTTGTCTGTGAGAAAGGGGTTGTGGGGTAGAAAATAATTTGTCATGAAAAAGGACACAGAGATGCTTTTGGACTCTATCAAGACTGGAAAGAGAAGACTGTGCAGCTTATATGGCAGCAGTACTCCATTTTCGAGTAAAGATAGAGGACAGCACAAGGTATTGGGTACTAACTGCAATGGTAAAAGGAACCAACAATTTTTTTCAGCCTCTTTAGTAATGTATGAGTTTTAATTGGGGTCTAAGGCCTAATCGTTGCTCAAGCTATGGGGCCTCCCTGAGGAAATATCCATTGTACTGCTTTATTATCAATATAGATATTCACTAATGATCAGATCATTTATGTAAAGTAAAAAGAAAGTTGGGCTGAGAAGTGATGCCTGGAGGATCGCTTCCTTTATTGCATGTGCTGAGGAAAAATGAAATAAATAAAATAATAATAAAGAATAAAAAAAAAATTTTTCTATAATACAAGTTATAAAGAAAACAAAAACGGTTTTTGATCACGTGCTCCGTTTTATGCCCCCATTTCCAGAGACAGCAGAATGTTTTCACTTTCTCCTTTCCAATGACATTGTTTGTACAAATGTTTTGGCAGACCTACTTATGAAGTGAATTGGTCATTCTAACTCCGTGCAAAAGTGACTAGAGCTTGATCATTTTAACCCTTATTATCCTAACTTACTTCTAAACCAAAAATGAAAACAGATACACCCAAGAGACACAAACAAGTTTGTTTCACTACAATCACCATAAAAAGAATGAGTGTTCAGAGTAGAAACTCAGGTTTTTGTATGCTTCTATCTTTTTTGTTTGCATATTAAGCACACACACCTTCATCTAAAGATACACACAAACTACAACCTTTTAATTTTTAAAAGGTCCCAATGGATTGGCTGTTAACAATGCCTTTATAATTGAAAAGATAATTTCAATCTTTTTTTTTTTAATCAATTTTTCGAATTTCTTTGGTATTGTCTAATTTTGTTAAAAAAAAAAGGGCAATTATATGCAGGTGTTTAGAACTTTGATTGAAATTCAAGAAAGAATTTGTTAATTTCTTCTGAAGAAAAACTGTGTGCATAAAACTGACAACAAAATCACAACACAAGACTTTTTGAAACTCAAGTTTCACTGTCACAAAAGGGCAAAAAAATACCCTGTAAAAGAAAAAAATGTCTAAATTTAGTAGAAATCTTTATTAAGTCAAATTGGATGTGTAAGGGATATTAAACAGTAAAGTTCTAGTTAAGATATGTAAATTAATTACAAAATTCACAGAGCAAAAGTAATTGTAAATAAAGACCTGAGAGATAAACAGCTTCGGATTAATAATGTAATTAGGATGTTCGTGGAAATTCTGTAGATGCATTCTTATGATTAAGTTTTATGTCACAATGCAAAATATTTCAAAATTTAATGTTCTTTGATGATTTATAGAAAATAAAAATTTTGATATTAAGCATTTGTTAAAACAGATAAATAAATTAAAGAACGCAATTAAATATAAGAAAAATTAAATCTATATGTAAATAATTAAAAAATACAAATTTCCTGCCACTCATTCAAATTGAATATAAAGGGTTACTGCCTACTTAAGAACAGAGTTGACATGCTTGGCCTTCTTGAAGGAAAGAAGAAAGAAAAAACATCTGATCAACATTTAATTATGCAAACTTTTTAAAAGATTTTGTTTGATTTATTTTGTTTCTGTAATTCGTTTTACAAGATACATTTAGATTAAGCTTTATATCATTTCTTTTTAGAATCTATTCTTTGTTTATAAAAATATGTGGGTGAACGATGTGGAGAGAAGACTTGTTTATTGCTGCATCCATGACAACACCAGGAATTACTTGAGTGAATACAAATAATAATGATGATGTATTTACAGAAGTTGTTCAATCGGTTGTCATTTTTCTAACAGTGTTGCACTTGATTGTATCTGCCTTACTTGGCTCATCAGTGAACTGTAAATTAATGTTAGTCGGTGTTGTGTCAGAGTTGTGCTTTATTATGAAAATGTTATACCTTCCTTCAACAATGTGACATTCTTTTGCATTAAGATAGGAATCCTTTAAAGATAGAAATCCTTTAAGGCTATAAACACATTGATTTACATAAGTGGTGTGTGATCTTCCTATTAAAAAATCTGGATTCTTCTTAATACAACTAATTTTAATAAACTTTTTACAAGAAATAGCACAACACCAATCAGTTTGATAGTTGTTCCAGAATAGGTCAACCTTAGGGATGAGAGAAATGCAAGAAAGAAAGAGTGAAGGAAATGAAGTGAATAAGAGGGAAATAGACATAGATGAAGAATGAAAGAAAGAACAGAGAGAAAAGAAAAAAATACAAGAAATAAGGAGAATAAAATTAAAAGGGGAAGAAAGAGCAGAGAGGGGAAAATGAGATGATGGAAAAGGGAGAATGAAAAACATTGTTAAAGTAAAAAAAACTGAATAAGTAAAATAAAATGTACAGAAAAAATGAAAAGAAGTTCAAAGAAAAGGAGATACTAAAGAAGAAAACAGAATTAAAAAAATGTGATGTATTTATAACTAGTGTCTGCGTTTAAGCCGACATAAAGACCAACATTTTGAAGGTACATGCTTTCCTTCCTTATTTGAAAAATTTTGAAGGACATAAAGATTAATAAGTTTGACATAAGGAAGGAAGGAGTGAAAAATGGTGAAGAAAGAATGAAAACAAGAAAAATCTATTAGAAGAAAAACTGATGAGAACTAGAATGCTTGAAATGAGAAGGATTGTTTTGTTTTATGGCATATCAACTTCAATGGGTTATTTAATGCTGAAAAGATTTTTACAATAGAATATGTACAATAGTGTGAATAGAATAGTTATTCTTTGTAGGAAATTAGTTTGTAGATTGGGTTTCATTGACATATTTTTGTAAAGAGGGTTTTGTCAAGAGTCAGATGTATTGGTGGTATATATTTTTCAAAAATATATTACTGGTAATATTTTTTCCTTTGAATTTCTTCAAAAATGCATTGCTGGTAATATTTTCCCTTTCAAAAATGTCTTTTTAGTCCAAAAGTTCTATTTTCTATAGAAGTTGGAAGTACTTAGTTTTCTTCAGATATCTGACAATTTAAGCAGTAGGTACATTTTTGAAGAGCATCTTAAGATCATGTTCTTGGTAATAATTGCTACATATTTTTGGGTGCTGCTTGCATCCTATCAAGATATGCTTGACAGAAATTGGTTACAGTGGATAAACAGAGGTGTAGTTTCTGCCTTGAGCATGCGTGCATGTGTCAGGTGAGCATGTCCAATTCTTATTCTGTCAAGCACTATCCCTTGTCCTCAGTGAGTCAATGGCTTCATATTCTTTTTTCTTATTTTCAGCTGATTTTCATATAGTTTATTGTTTGGGAACATGTCCCAAATTGCTCGCAATTTTCTTTTGATGTGTCGAGTAATTTTATTTTTGTAATCTGTATATGGGGGTTTGATGGTGGTTATTGTCATTTTTGTTGTCTCTTTTGCCAGTGTCAACTTCATGATTTCCTTGATGCCTATACGTCTAAGAATCCAGGCCAATATTATTGTTTTAGGCATTATTAACTGATGACATGTTTCTAGGATTTTTTGAATATAGGAATGATTTATGTTCTTTTCTTTAATTGCTGTTAAACTAGATAGGGAGTCTGAGAATATTATAAACTTCCTATTATTTGAATTGTATGTCTGATGTTTTCATTTCATACTTTGAGTGTTAGGAAATCTTTAGATGAATGTACCCATTCTTCCTATTATTTCCAACTAGTGCTTAATGTTGTTTAAGATACCATACTTCCAAGTGGTGTCAAAAGCTTTTCAAAATTATAGAATATTGATACCACATGATAACCTCAAACAAAACCACCACAAATAAAAGATTCTAGCCATACAAGTTGATCATAGGTTCCTTGGTTTTTCTGGAGTCCACTTTGGCAGCTAGATAAGAGATGTTAAGAGGCTAATAGGATGATAATTAGAGGGGTCAGAAGACTCCCTAGAGTTCTTAAAAGAGAAACTACAGAGAAGAATGTCCAACAAGCAGGAAGAAGTGAGGCTATATTTTTAGCGTTCAGAGAAGACTGGGGTCAGCTCAGGGGCAAATTTCTTTGCTTTATGGGAGTCAAGCTTAGAAATTATGTTAGAGACCAGAATGGTGTTATATATATATATATATATATATATATATATATTTATTACTCAGTTGAGCCTCAGTTCTAGGTTGGAAATTGGGGGTGGGTACTCAAAACAAGTCAAGTGTGAAGTTGGATGAGAATGTGTGAGCAAAGCACTTGACTTTATCTGCTGTGGACGTGAGGACTTTAAATTGATTGTATAGAGGAGTGATTGAGAGTTTTCTATTGTTCAGTACATAGCTGGCAACAATCTTTGGAACTAAACTTGCAAGATACTATATGCTGCTTCATTCTATCAACTAGCAGCTTAACCACATTTAGAATATTCTTACATATATTATGTTTATAAGTAATTGTTTTTAATGTATTGGTTTGGTTGAGATTTACAGCATATCAACTTCTAAATGCCAACAAAACTTCACTGATTAGAAAGCAAGTCCAATGAATAGCTTTGTTATCAGAGATGTTTCTGCAAAGAGGCTCTCACAACTCTTTGCAAAGATAGACTTTGAAGTATAAAAGCTGAAGAAAATGGTTTTAAATGAGCTGCTACTGCAAATACAAATTTTAAAAAATTTTTTTTATAAAAGGCCAATTTCTTTGATGAAATTTATTATATAATTTGAATTTATTATATTATTTGTATGTTCTTTACATGTTTTTAATTATCTTTGTGTAGGTTGTTGTCCTGTTTATTTGCTTTTAATTCTGTTTCTTCTGCTTTTTAGATATCAATTATTTTTTTTTTCAGGGGTTTGATTGGTTTTTGGTCTGTTTGTTTTGAGTGTTTTGTCATTGACAGGTCATTGTCTGTATATTCTGTGTTGGATTTTCTTTTCTTGATTTCTCATTTTCTAATCTTTCCATCCCTCTTTCTTTCCCCCCTTTTCTAATATCTTTACCATGTACAAAAAAAAAAAATTCCAAAAGTAAAGGGAAGTGATGATTTTTTAAAAATTTTTTCTTAATAAAATATTTATTACCATCATTATTAACTGCCTGATGAAAGATTGTTCTTTCAATGTCAAAAGAAAATGTACAATTTTGTAGTAGTTTGTACATGTTCTAAAGTAATAGTTAATAACAAATATTATATATATATATATATATATATATATATATATAGATAGATAGATAGATAGAGAGAGAGAGATAGATAGATAGATAGTGAATAACAATTTAGATATAATACTTGGTTAAGAAACCAAAATGCTATGCAGTTTAGCCAATATTTCATTGTTTGACATTTTCATCAGAACATGACATTCTTGACTAAAAGCCAGAAAATGAATAACAGAAAATCACTGCAGTTAAAGGCCCCTAAGAGAATTTCATATTACACCATTTGCCATTTTCATGTCAATTGTGTCTTTGATAGAAGCAAGAATGTCAACTCCTGTAGATCTACTAACAATACCATATTTAAGTTATATGACAAATCAAATTCTGGCAAATTGGTGATGATGTGTTCAATACATTTTTGTTTATTCTCTGATTTTTCATTATGAAAGTCACTTTCTTACATACTGATGTGATGAAGATGCAAATAAGCATTGAAATATCAACTTTTCCAACACTCATCTGTTAATCAAATGCAGATGACCTACAAGCATGTTACTTAGAATTAGTCATTCTTTATCATTTGAAATCGTCTGGTAGATGAAATATTTTTACATAGCACAGAATATTCACAAAAATCCATTTATGTACAAAAAAATGTTAGATATATGTATATTTATATATTTTCAAATACTTTACACCTCCACTAATATATGTATGAGAGAGAATTTTAAACAGAATCACACTGGTTCTTTGTATTTTTTTCATATCCATAACTGTGCTGGCATACAATCACTGTGTACATTATATATCACAGATAAGCATAACTATACAGACATATTCCCAAATACATGCATTAATAACCTTTAATATTTTTAGATGCAAATATTCTGGGCATTTGTTTTTGAAATTAACTTAATGAAAGTAATGAGCAAACTAAAAGAAATTCTCTAACTTTCAAACGTCATCTGTTTTTCTACTTAAAACAACTTTCTGTGCAGCTTTTACGACTGTGTATCTAATCAATAAAAAACAGAGTGTGCATACTCAATTTCATGAAAACTCATCCAGAAGTTACTCCCTATATCTCTTTTCCATATCCATTTAGGATATCATGGCTCTCCCCTACTTCCCGTGCTTTGCTGCTTTTTGCAATACTTGTACTTTGTTCCTCTGTTTACTTAGATTTCTCTTGCTATCATATACCTGGTGAGTTTTAGATTCTCTTAATCCCTTTACCTTCATTAATTACAAATAAGTTTTCTTTGTTTTTCCTCATCTCCTTAAAACCTCTTTGTTTCTCATTCATAGTTTTCTCAGCATTCATCAGCAGACCCACATCTACATATCAAAACTTCATAGATAAGGAAATTGTTGAGCATTCACTGCTATAGATTTTGCAATTTCTTAATACTTTGTCTAGTTTCTGAAAAGCATTTTTTGTTTCTCTTTCAGCACTTCTGGATGTCTGTGTTACAATTTTCATTGTTATTCTACTAATCTAAATAGTTCAATTTCCATACTGGCTTTATTTTGGTCTCTCTGAAGTTTACACCATGCACTGTGTCCCTTTTACTGACAATGACACATTCTATTTTTATGAAATAGTTTCTGAAAGAAAGCAAACAAGAAATAAAGTGATTAAGAGAAGCAGGATTAGAAGAAAAACATTTTTTTCTAATTTTACTAATATTAATTAGTTGATCTTTAAAGTAAATATATACTGGGAAAAGAAATCAAAGTACTGTGTGGAAATTACAATAAATAGCAAGTCTTACTGTAACTGACCAGGTTCATATCTCATTAATGAGAGAATATTTTTTCATGTCTTTCTTAGATGATGGAAACAAATTTATTATTATAAATATCTAAATCTGCTTAATTATTTTCAGAAACAATTTTTTTCTTTTAAAGGAATAAAAGTTCTGTCTTCAATGATTTTCCTTTTAACATTTTTTTTTATCAACAAGTTTCATCGAATCTACTTTTGTTTCTGATTTCATTCAATAGTTTCCATTAAGAATTTTCTTAGAATCTATTTTATCAAAGTTTTTCTGCATTTTTTGCATCAGTTTCAGAAACCTTTCTGAAGTTGGAACTGATAACTCTTCCTTTTTAGTTGTTTCTACATCTTATGACTTAGGTAAAGAGAATTTACAGTTTTTGGTAATGAGACAACTAAAATAAGGATAACAGTCTGAATGAATTGTTGAACAATAATTTATCAGTGGGTATTGTAAAAAGTGATTAGAAAAAAAAAAAGACAGCCAAATACGAGTCTTTGTCATTTTCTACTCTCCAGCTTTTTTATCCTTTTATGCTCTTTATTTTGCTATCATCATTCTGTCAGTTAAATGCCATATGTGATACACACTTGGGTGATCATGTCTCGAAAGAGACATGACTGACTGGGCAGAAGATTATCCCGTAGTAGGTTACCATTGCTTTCTACAGTAGACTGGTTGCCAGCCAGGGCTATAGAACCAAATCTGTCCTATCATTTGACTCAAAACTGGAGAGAGAGAAAAGGTAGATTATATTACATTATTATATTAAGTATAATTAGTGGAGGATCAGTTTATTACTCCATAACAATAGAAAACCGATCCCCCACTTTATGCCCAGTAGTTTTATGTTTCTATTGTTTTCATTCAGTTAGTTAAGTGCCATATGTGATACACGTTTTGGGCAATCATGTCTTGAAAGATGCATGACTGACTGGGTAGAAGATTATCTTGCAGTAGGTTGCCATTACTTTCTGCAATAGACAGGTTGCCAGCCAAGGCTATAGAATTTAATCTGTCCTGTTATTTAACCCATAACTGGAGGGAAGGGATGGATTAATACTTTTTCCAAGAGTATTTGCAGGCAAGTGAATGCTATCATCATTACCTTAATAAAAAAAAACAAAAAAAACTGAGTGATAAAAACAACAAAGATAAGATACTAGCCTAAATAATTCCTGGATTTATGGAAATTAACAAATTTTAAGCCACAAGATGAACATGTGTGCCTTGTAGCATTTAGCAAGCATTCAAATATCCAAGGAAGCAGTTGAAGGTGCTAATAATCTTAGACAGTATCAAATTAGATATTTTACTATCAAGCAAGAATTTTAACTTTCACTAAATAAGCAAACAAGAATTTTCTTTTGTTGCCTCAGAAAGATTTGCAGTGATGACAGAATGATGAATTCATGGCCTTGGGCTAAGAAAGGAAGGAAGGAAGGAAAGAAAATGGTGTAGCGTGTTATCAGCTGTGGGCCTGAGAACAAAGAGGAGCTTCAGTAGTAGGGTGGTGATGAGGGTGGGTAAATGATGATGAGGAGGAGGAAGTCGATTGAGGAGGCTTGCTCTTGGGAAATGGTGAGCAGAAACGGAACAGACAGTAAGCATGTAATCTGAATGGAGGCATCGTGTCTGCATGGCGCCACACAAATGAAGCATTGTGCAGACCAGGCTAGGAATTTACTATCTCTGTTCTAAGTCAAATACAGAGATAAAATATACACAACTATATATATATATATATATATATATATCTTAATGTCAATGTATGCAAAATAAACACACACACATATATATATATATATATATATATATATATATATATTTCAGCATCATTTTGGGATCTCTTTTCCTTGGCCTTGTGTACATTAAGTGCCTTGAGTATGAATTTGATTTCCTTTCTTGATAACTTGTGTCTAACATCTGAACTCAAAATTAACAAAATGAAAAATCAAAGCCTTGCAGTTTATAGAATTTACCAAGCTGATATAAATAAGAGAAAACACCATATTAAATCTACAAAGTTAAAAGAATAAATATATGTAAACAGCCATTAAATATCTATATACTGATGACTATTTCTGTGTGCTCGCTATCATGACACAGCAAAAATGGCTCACCATAGAGCAACTTGTATGAACACTATAAAGTTAAAATGTTCTTAAAAATGAAAAAAAAAATTCAGTAAGGCTATCAGTTTTCAGCTAAGTTTGAATCAGTTTTTTATTACATGTAAGGCAACAAAAATATTGGAGTTGCTTTTAATTTTATTAATAAGACCTGCTAATAATTAAGCTTTGCAACAATTAGCATTTGAAATTAATTTTGATGGAGATTTTATAAAAAGGAAGTGACTTAATATCAGGCTTAGGCCATGGAAGGCAGTATTTAAGCAAATTTTCTTATAAAGAAAACTTTGTACACTTTTGAAAATTAGTAGATTTGCTTGTTAATGAAATGTACTTTCTCCAAAGAAAAAAAAAAGTTGTTCCAATGGTATTATAGATAGAATATAGATCAATGATGATTTGGGTTGAATAGAGATGTGATGAAATATACCAAGTAGTTTTTT
This sequence comes from Ascarosepion bandense, assembly GCA_037127315.1. Classification (NCBI taxonomy): domain Eukaryota; kingdom Metazoa; phylum Mollusca; class Cephalopoda; order Sepiida; family Sepiidae; genus Ascarosepion; species Ascarosepion bandense. The sequence goes on along the minus strand of JBBBDQ010001058.1, from coordinate 1,918,781 downwards.
TTTTTGTTATAGTATTTAAAAACAAAAAATTGCTAATTTTCATCATATGAAGTTAAATATTCAGTGTTTAGTCTCCTGGCCATAATACCAGATCATTTGACAGTCTCTTATGGTTGACATATAAACATTCTGAATGTTTTGCCAGGGAATTTCCTCTTTGTTATTGAAAGCAGATGAGTGAAAATATTTAAGAGAAATTTATCATTTGAAGGATTTAATAAACAGAATTTTTAAGCAATTAAAAATTTGTTAATTATAACACAACTCATTTATTTGAAATTAAATTTGAAATTTAATCTGATATAGCGGGTATAAAAAATCATATACACAGACTAATATGTAACCCCACCCAATTATATATTTATATTTGTTTGATAGCTGAGGTAGCCGCATATTTCCTATTAGACTAAATGATTAGTGTTTAAACCCAGTTAAAAGTCAACATTTTAAACAGTGAGTTTTAGCACAAACAAGTCTTCTATTTAAAAGACTGGTGCAACAAAATCTTCCAAGCTTAGTTTCAGACAAAGCCTTGTGTCAGACATAACCTTTTTACATATGAACACGTGTTTTTAAAAACACATACATATTGTGATTAAGTATGGAGCAGGAGGCGGAAATAGGAGAGTAAGGTGAGTAATTCAAATGGAAGGAAAAGAGAGAGAGTGAAAAGAGGTGGGACAAGAGAGATAAATGCTCTTTCTATATATTTCATCTACAAATCTTAAACTGTTTAACTGAAAGCCAAAAGGTGAAATAGAGACAGAGATTAATTTTGTCTATATTTTCTTTAAAGTATATGTATAAGCAGAATGTACAGATAGATTATGTTTGTATGAATACATAAGTATATATAAGAGTATATATATGTATGTAAACAAATATCTGTATTTTTTATTATATTTATAGATACTTCTGCATGTGAATATGCAATTTTACATGCCTATGTATGAACACACACAAGTGGACATTGATGTCAACACCCAGAGGTGGCAGTCTGTTTCATGCTAAACCTAATTGTCATAGCCTGACGATTTTGTATAAGCATGAAACAGTCTTTTTACCTCTGGATTTTGACTTAAATGTCAACTTTTATATTTACATACACTATCCTCAATATTTAAATCATAAATATAGCATACCTTAAAATGGTAATGTCCATCGTTTTTTGACAGAAATTAATGCAATGTTTCAGAGATAAATAATAGGAAATAACTAAATCTGGAAGAAGTCATTTGCTAGTTTTGAAATTATCGCAAAAGAATTTTGGCTGAGGAAAATCAAAATTTCTTACATCATTCACCCATAGAAAAGAAAGTTATTTTTGTTACACGTTTTCAACTATTAGTAAGAAACAAAGATGTTCTTATCTACAGAGACAGACAGACAAATAATAAAAAGGTCATATTAGTCTGATAAAAAGGTCAAAACACTGATCTTTGTGCTTTTAAAAGCAAAAATATTGAGACTTCATTAATGAAAGATTCTACACTTTTTCCCTACTTGACATTTCAAATAAAAAAAATTTCTTACAAGTCACACAAAACTTATTGTTGCAGAAAATCTTAAGGAAATGATTTAAAAACAAAAAAAATTTCTTTTTGCACAATCAGCATTCAAAAGTAGAGGCCAAAGGACATACACACGTGTGTGTGTGTGTGTGTGTGTGTGTGTGTGTATATATACACAACTAAGAGAGCACTAAATATGTAATCATTTTAAATCCCCCAAATTATAGTTTGAATAATAAATAAATGTAAACTCTGCACTAATTCTTTTAAAAATGAAGACAATGAGAATAAAGAAATTTTTTTCTCTGGAACAAAATGTAGTTAACCTCTAGTTTAAAATGTTCACCTTTTCTCACCACAACTGTAAATGTTTTGATCAATTAATACCATGACCTCTATACATATTTAACCTCATTTTTGAAAATGTCTTCTCATAATCATGTTCAAATGCTGAAATTGTTGGACAAAAGATTTTGAAGCAAAGTCCTTCATCCAAAAGGAATTTATAAAAATTAGTTCCCACTATATATTTGTAAATACATTTCTTTGTTTAATTGCTTTAGTAGACTTTTTCAGACATTTCTAAAAGAATTATTTGGTATTTGTTTTGTATTATTACAATATATAACTTTTATTTAGACCGAGAAAAATTAATTAGATATATAAAACAAAAAAGGTTTTCATTTCATACACAATGATGTTAAAAGAAAAAAAAATATCAAAATTATTATTCCTTATAGTCAGTGGATCAGATAAAATGTAATGGCAGGCTGGACGTGATCTGTGGGTCAGTTTACCAATGTCTGCTATAAAGCAGCAATATAGCATTATGCAAAATGGGGAACAATATAAAATATTCTTCAGATTTGCATTCAATTGGAAAAAAGTTTCAGTAAGCAAAGTAATATGGACATCATTAGAAAAAAGTAAGAAGCTTTTACCTAAATTTTGCTTTGGAAATAAAATGATTATGCACACATGACTGAAACAATTTGCTGTTTAAGGAGATGGAATCATTTTCTAGGCAACATTTAATGCAACAGAAACCAAAACTTTTGAGTTTTAACCAGGATATCACTGTAAGTGTTTCTCCAGATAACTGTTTGCAAAGTAAAGCCTAAAATTCTAGCTACTTGACTGATCAACATTTTCAACTAATTTCTCTTCATACCTTAAACTCGAGTCAGTACCAAATGAAAAGAAACTTCAAGAAAGATCTGCCTGGAATAGGAGAAAAACATTTCTCCATCTTAATATTATTTTGACACTTTTTGCATTTTTGTTGTTGTTATGAAAACATTTCTACTGATTCTTTAGCTCTCTTCAGGTGCAGTCTATGAGAAAAATGAAATGTTTATTTTTACAAAGACAGGTACATCAAATATCTCAGTGATTCCTACAACTGACTGAGATGTTTCCCAAATGGACCAGCACAGAAAACTAGATTGTTGCTGTCAAAATAAACCCATTTGGTAGATATATTAATGAATAATTTCTTTTCCAAGAGAAAATTTTCCTTTTTCTCATGAACTAAACTTGAAGAAGGTTGAAGAATAGATCAGGTTGAGACAACTATAAAGATTCAAAAAGGATATTACACATGTAAATAATGTAGGATATGTGATTCTTCTTAATGTTACATCAATTTTCTTTGTCTTATATCAGAAATCACAAATTTATTTTAATAAAAAGATAAAATAGTGTAGAGATGCTTTGTCAATGCGGTCACTGCCAAGGAACATTACAGCCTTTCAGCACCAAATGACCTGAATTATGTAATGTTAACCTTTTGGAGATATTCAAACTGTGTATATATTTTCATAACTAAGATCTTTTCAGCAAATATCATTTAGTCTTTGGATAATCTATCTTGTTCTGTTTTTTGGAAAAACCAAAGTCAGTGAAATTTTTGTCCAGATTTTTTAGATGCAGAACAATTATTGTAAATTTCAATCAAATTACTTTTCTCATCCGTCTATATTTCCGAGATGAGGTATTCTAACTACTTATATTGTTTCGAGCGCTGTCCTCATCTTTGCTGCCAGAACATACAATGGCCAAAACATTGTGAATATGACATTTTGGCCATTGTATGCTTGGCCTTCTTCAGGTGATATACATTGGAATTTTTGAAAAGAACCCTTTATTTCATCCATTGGGGTATATTGTTCTAGTTCCCCATACCATGCCTTTTCCTGGACATCTCAGTTTCAATTACTTTCTTTAGTAACTCAATTCTCCCAGTTTCTCCACCTCTGCTGTGGACAGGTATTGAACTCAGAACAATCCATGGACTAAAGGCTTTGGTTCAAAATTCCAATGCATATCACCTGAAAAAGTCTGAAGCATACAACAGCGAAAATGTCGTGAATATGACAAAGTCCAAATAATGTAAATATCAATAGTTACTTTTGTTGACATTGGTTATTATAAGTGCAGTTATTGATACAATAATATTCATTAGCTTAAAACTAATTATACATTTTTCCAATGAAGGAATAAAATTTGATTTTTAATTGTGTGACAATTTTTTTAGATTGCTTTCTGTTGTTGTGAGTTAATGTTTATAACTCAGTTTTTCAATTATATTTACTTTGCTGGAAAAAAAGAGAAACAAACATTAAATACTCTTCTCTTTTTACTATTTGTGGCTCTTTATGAAAGTGTTTAACTTTCAGGTCAGCCAATATAACTTTTCAGACAATTCTAGTAAGAAACTGCACTGATATTTTTCGTCACACACACACACACACACACACACACGTGAGTGTGTGTGTGTGTGTGTTCCTTTTCTTATATATGTGAGAATGGCCAATTTAAAATGTTTTTAAAGGTTTCATATCATTCAAATAGAAAAATATGAAAATAACACCATGTTATCAAAATATATATGGAAAGTAAAAATGAAATAAAAAACACTTAAGTGGTATACAAGAAAAAAGTGGAATCCATTTATGGAGGAGAAATGGAAAATTGCAGAATTCAAAAACATGAATGGTTTAATAAACAAAAGGAATAACATTATTTCAAACTGTCAGCAACACTGATGCTTTTCTTCAGAAAAAAGTAAAAAATTTTGGAAGAATCCACAATAAACAAACAACTATTTTTGAAAAATTGCTATGTACAAAATAGGCTGCACATGACTAACTAAATAAAAAATATTATTTGGATTGTGTTATATATATATATATATATATATATATACACACACTAATAGTAATAAATATATATTTGTTCCTTGCCATTTAGTGCAACTCTGAGTTTCAGGCACTTGGTAATCTTCAGGAACAAATTGAAAACTTTCACTTTGTGTCTGAAGATTGCCACATATTTATTAGTAGTATAAACTATAGCTCTATTATTTCATATCAAGTACCGTTTTATTACCACCAGCACTCATTGTGTACTATATATATATATATATAACGCTCTCACACCCTGATTGAGCACTTTGGAAGAATGGCAGACTTTGAAAAAATAGTAGCTACTCTAGCATCTACACATCATTCATTCAGTAATGAATTAGAACACACTCAGCTACTGGTGTATATTTACATGGCATATCACACCCTAAAAGTGCCTTCTATTCTACTGACACCCAGAGGTAGAATTCTACTGAGCACTCAGAGGTAGAATTGCCAACTGATGTCAATTCGGCTGGGTTTCAATCCTGGCTAAAAGCAATTGGTTGTTTAACCATACTGATGAGCTGTGCTACAGTGAAACAGATCTGTCTGTGGATGACTATATATATATATATATATATATATATATATATATATATCTGTAAATTCAGATAAAACTTAGTGGGGGGAAAGCCATTTTCAACATGTTATTTTAAGGAATGCATTCTTCGACCCTTATATTTCTTAATACTATAAATGTTATTTTACATTTTAAATATAGATTCCGAGTAAGAAAAACACATTTTGTCAATATGTTTATTCAAACTTTTCCCTGTCAGGTAGGGTTCATGGCTAAACTGGTAGAGGTACACTTTGCTTAAAAAATGTTTTCTTATTAGAAAAAAGGATGCCGGTTCAATTCCTGTCAGAGGGACAATTTGATTTTAGTACAACTTTCCTAATTAAGCCAGTAGTTATTAAATTCCCTGTTTAATAAAATAAATAGGGATAGCAACCAAAACAATTATGCCTACTAAAAATAATTTTTATAGTAATAAGATATATATATATATATGAGAGAGGAGAGGATTAATTTTATTTTGTAAAGCTCTTATTATTGCTCTTGCATGGGAACCCTGCAGCTATGGTAGTTGAGCACTCTTATATAACCACTAAACTTCTGGATCCTATTGAGCGCTTTTATGAAAAAGACACACACTTTTTTGGTGTTCTGGTACTAAGAGGAGATATTTTCTTAATTTAGTTTTAGCTAGCACAAAAGACAAGAAAGATTGTGTTGCACCAATCTTCTAAGTAGAGAAAATCTGCTAACTCAAAAAAAAAAAAAAAAAAAAAAGTCCAAAAAACAAACGTTGCATAATCATTGGCACCGGTGAGAAATGTATAATTAGCTCAGTTCCCAGATAGAGAAAAACTGAGATGAACAGGTCTGCATCTATTAATAGGAACTGAGAGAAGTGTACAGTTCTCTATAACATTAAGTGGTAGAGAGACAGACATGGATAAAATGACTAAAGTTTATGCACATTAAGGTAGTTAGGTTGAGTATTGTTTTCAGTTGAGAAGTCTAATTTTTCAGAAAGATAAAATGCTTTGAAATTAATAAGATTTTGAGTGGAAATATATTTTTAATTACACTAACACAAACTTGGAGGATTGAATGCTTCAGGTCAAATGACATGAAAATATTTAAATGGGAGATTTTTAATCATCAGATGTGAAAAACATAACACCAAAATTGTTCAGCCTTGAAGAACTGGCATGGTCTTTGTAATTAGGTATTTGAGAATCATGGATTGGAACTATCATGTTGGGCTCTAGAGTCTTACAGTTGAGACGTTTACTAGAAACTGATAATTGGCAGGTAGTATAGATTTTTTTTTTCTTTGAATATCTCATGAAATTTCTGAGGAAAAGTTCTAACCATCTTGAATGTGGTTGTAATTTGTAAGTAATCTCTTTAATTGACCTGCACTGATTGCAACAGGTATTTTATTAACGAACCTTACCACATTTGTTTCAGCTTCTTACCATTCTCATCTACAACGCTATCTTTTTCAAAACAATGTGTTTTAAATGCTTATTTTTTTAAAAAAAAACACACTTAAAAAAAAAAAATAGAACAAAAAGATTGATGCAGAAAATGATAATCAGCACAAATATACAGAGTATGCTTTGTGGTTGAAGCAGTTGAATATTTTCTACCAATATCAGCAATTAGTGTTCAATTCTTCATAAAAATTGGCATATTAATTACTGATTTTCAAAACAGACTAACCCAACTCAGAATGTTGGTGCTATACAATCTTCCCATCTTTATTTCTATCTGATTTGTACAGAACCAGCCTGAGCTGAGTAAATATTTATTACATAAATACTAAGTACATGCACACAAGTATATTTGGTATCCTACAAAAATCTTTTTATTGTCCCTTAATTCTGTAATGCTTGCTTTACAAGTAAATAATAAGCAGTTTAAACGTTTTTATTTCATGTTATGGAAAAACATTTGTTTCCTTTTCTGATATTTGAATAAAGTTTGATAGCACAACAGAATTTGTGAGGAAATTCTGTTTGCTATCAAATAATTAAAGCAATATGCTTATCATTCTCCAAATACACACATGCTTTTTTTTGTTGGATGAAGACAAGTTTTGAAAGCCACATTTATGAATCATTCAGTAATGATTGAAATTTTTACCTCTAGCCAGTTAGTGAGATCAGAGTATTATTTATTATAGGTGCTAAGGTGATTTCAAATTTTCTGTTAGATGCCTTAAATGTTTATGAATGAACAAGTGTTAATTATTGGATTCCTGTTGAAAACCAGGTTTATTTATGAAAACACTATTTATCAACTCAGCTGGAAGTATTTTTATGAGAATTAAATGACCAACCACTGCCCATTATTTTTTAGTTGTTCTGTCATTGGTGTATCTGAAGAATTGAGAGCATTGAGTGCATATATGATGACTAAGAGAAGAATCACTTGTAACATGACACCTGTTTGAACAAAAACCGTTGTTGCATCGGGGAGGAGGAGATATAAACAGGTTGAGATTTAGCACTAAAGGCCTGATCAGTAAAATGGAATAAATTTACATTGGAAGTGAGAAACAACAATTATAAATGGGTTTATGGAATTAAAAGAGAAAGGATTTTTTTTGTTTTAGAACATTTTCTGCATTTTAGAATTTATTCCAAAATATAAGATGTGGAGTTAAATATTTAATAATTTTCTTTTGTCTTATGTTTTTTTTCTTTTATTGTTTTGACCAGTTTATTCTCCAAAATATAAATGAAAAAATATAAACAAAAATTCTATTATTAAGTAATGGAATCTGCATTGTGGATATTGGCTTGAAAGGAGAAATTGGAGAGTCGATTTGCATTCCAATTGCATTCACTTATGTGCAAATACCTTTGGGAAAGGTATTAATCTGTTACTTCTCCCTTCAGCTATGAGTTGAATAGTAAAACAGATCAGGTTCTATAGCCTTGGTTGGCAACCAGTCTATCACAGAAAGTAATGGCAATCTTCTGATCCCTTTAGGTTTTCAGGTGTGTGGAACCACCTCTTAATTACTGCTGTTCCCAGGCACACTGACCTGGAGTTGCAACTAATAGGGCCCCCAGCTATGGGAAAATAGTGAACTCCCTCACAACAAAAACAGAATATTATGAAAGTATAAAAATACATTTTTATTGCAAAATGACCAGCAATATTACCAACAATATATTTTATAGCAAAGTGGCCCAAAATATATTTTATCTCTAATTGAAGGCATTAAAAATATTTAATTTTTGACATTTAATAATCCATATAGGTTGGTATGGAACTAAACAATTCAAATGATATTCTATTCCTCATCAAACAGTTCTTGGATGAAGAAAATGATGATCTGGAAACTTTCTATTCTTCATTCCAACTTGTCTATAAATTAAAAAAAAACGACAGGACTCTCAATAAACCAAAGATAATGCCTTTTTCTTTTTGCTGATGAGAGTGGGAGAGGGACTAATATTTACCTTCTGAGCAGTCAACTAACATCAATGGCGTTACATGACTTGCAAACCATGAAAGATGGTTCTGGGAAATCAATAGCCAGCCTTTTGGTTTAATCCTTTTCAACAGAATCTGTTTCAATGATCTAACAACTTATTATTGCAGAGATGCTGGGTGGGAGCAATTGCCTGGCAGTCAAAGACTCTAGCAAACACTTGACAGATATCACATATTTCAACAAGCAAGGTTATCTGTCAATGTCCGGTTTGCAGTTACCTTCTTTAATCATCATTAACCATTGCAGGTAACTTTATCTCATGCACATTAAATGAAAGAATTAAATATAGCAACAACAAAAAATAATTAAATTTAAAATAATAAAAAAGAAAACTATAGAAAATAATGAGAAATTGAAGGAAATACTACATAAAAAGATATGAATGATGATGACAAAAAGAGATCAATAAAAACAAAGCAAATCAATAAGCAAAAAAAAACTTACAGAAGTTGTTAAAAGGATAGAGAATGAAGACAAGAAGGTTGTACTTAAAGGTTTTTTTTATTCAATTCAGGGTCAATTTTTAACCTGGATTCATTCTATATTTTAATGAGGAGATATAAAAAAAATCTAATTTCCATGTTTCCATAGAAAAAAGAAAACTGTTCTACTGGCAGGAAATTTAGAGATGTTCTCTTTTCTTCTAGTCCCTTGCAAGGAGAGCACATGGAATTGAACGATTCCAGATATTAAGATCATCGATAAATCAACTTACCCAAATATTACTTTCTCATGTTTAATATTGCCTTTTACTGATAGACTTATCACTTCTAAATAATCTATTCCTTCACCAGCACAAACAAGAAACATTAACAAACCAACAACTACATTTTTTGAATGTATATAAAAAAAAAGAAGCAAAAAACAAGTTGGTATAATCACAAGTGTACATTTAAGCTTTCAAAATTGTGCCAAACTAGTCAATCATGTGCAAAAATTCAAAGAAAAAATGGCAAAGAACCTTATGCAGCTTAAAGCATATTAAAATGACCAAACCTTGCAACGGTGGTGATGTCTGCAGATTGTGCCAAGAGTTTGAGTTTTGTTTAACAGCATATCAACCTCTTTGGGTTATGTAATGCCAATAAGGTGGTGTTTTAAGGTATTTTTTTTTAATGTTCGGTTATAGTGAGAAGGTTGATTTAGTCAGATTTTAATGAAAATCTTTTGTTCTTACTCTTATTTTAAAAACTGAAAATGTCTTCTAGTTTGGTATTAAAAATGTTTTGCTGAGAATGTTTTTTTTCCTTCAAAAATGTGTTATGGTTATAATTTTTCTTTGAAAATATATTGTTGATAATATTTTTCCTTCAAAAATGTATATTTTTCTATAAAAGTCTATTTTATGTTTTCATCGTGTTTTGAACCTAGTTCGGGGGGGTTAACTATTTACTAATAGCTGGAACACTAACAGGTGCTACTACTCCGGGTTTAGGGTGGACCTGGCACCAACAGCAATTAAGAGGTGGTTCCATGCTCCTCACAACCTCCCAGTCAGAGGCCTTGGTGCTGGATGCAGTTTACCGTCATGTCCAGATTGTGCCAAGAGAAGTGAGCCAGAGTATCATTTCCAAAACAAGAAAGGTTGCTAAATGAAAGATCTAAAATACTGTCTGGATGTAAACACATCAGAAAATGTTTTAAGATCATACAAACCCAGATAAAGATGTTTACAATTTTTGACCCCTTCCTCCCGTATTTGAAACTTCCAGATATACGTTCTGAAAGTTGCTGTTATGTGTTTGAAAAAAAAACGTTAGAAAATCAGTTGATATATAATGCGTTAAAATTACTGAAAGGTTGGAACCAAGGTTGCATAATTGGCTGAATTCTGAATAAAAATATTTAAAAGCTCTCCATGATATATGTATTGAGCATCTTTTTAATATAACTGTATACTAGTCTAATTTAATTCTGACCAATAATTGGTTAATAGTTTTATATATAAATGTATCACTTTGTTGTGGTGAATATATATTTTACTAAGCAAAAACAGGAAGTAAACAAGATTCATAAAATTGCGACTCTGCTGTGATGTGAACATGCAATCTTCTGATGTTAAACTTCAAGTAACAAATTCATAAGTCAATCAAATAGGATTTCTACTTCTGAAGTTCATTTTTGTGAAAAGTTTTTTTCAGTGTGAATCCTTAAATTGTAACAGGTTTTAAATTTCTATAACCTTCAGTAATATTAAGTGCTTTGCAAAAATAATTTTTTTAAACAAAAAAGCTTTTATTTATAGACATAATTGAGTATATTTATGAATATAATAATAAATTTGTTTATAGATATCAGTCAGTTAAGTGGCATACATAATACATGCTTAGGCAATTAGGTCTCGAAAGAGACTGACTTTGCAGAAGATTATCCCGCAGTAGGTTGCCATTACTTTCTGCAGTAAACTGGTTGCCATCCAAGACTATAAAACCTAATCTGTTCTGTTATTTAACCCATAACTGTAGGGAAGAGACGGATTAATATCTTTCCTAAGGGTATTTGCACTTAAGTGAATGCAAGGAATTCTAATGGAATTCAAACTTGGTTCCCCGATTTCTCGTTCTGAGCCGATATCCATTGCACCACAATGCAAAGGTTGGTTGTTTTTATGGCATATCAACCCCGGCGGGTCATTTATTGCCAACTAAATTTTATTCATTTATTGCTGGTAATACCTTTTTCTTTCAACAATTTATTGTTGTTTTTATATAAGTTTTGTGTTTAGTAATACATTTTTTCTTTTTGAGTATCAAGATTCATTGGGATTTGTTTTTTTAAGGGCAGGGTCCCCAAGTCCTACCCTTGTTATTTAACCCATAACTGGAGGGAAGGGACGGATTAATACCTTTCCCAAGGATACCAGTGCTTAAGTGAATGCAGGGTCTTCAACTGGAATTCAAACTTGGCTCACCGATTTCTCTTTCCGAGCCAATATCCACTGCACCACAATGCACATCTGTCACTAAACACTTACAGCACCTGGTATTGCCAAGCAGTTACCCATCTAAGTACTGACCAGGCTTGACGTTGCTTAACTTTGATGATCGAGCAAGAACCGGCATATTCAACGTGATATGGTCGTAAGCCGCACCACAATGCATATAGTTGAGTAAAGAAAGATGAGATTTGGCAAGTACTGTAATATATTTTAATTTTTTGACACACATGATATCTTGCTTTCTGTATATGCCACTTGCTTTTAGAAAGTTTTTCTAGCTTAGAGTTTTTTGCTAAAGATATTTCTGCTTTTGCCAAGAAAGTGCAGTTACTTTTAATTTATTTATCCATTAGGCTTGAAAAGAAGATTTTTAAATAACTAATAAATTTTAGAAAATGTCTTTTGTTTTGCCCAATGTTTTGATTGATTCATTAAAATTGGAAATGAAACCAAACCAAAATATAAAACAAAGACAAGGTTAGTGAAAAATAATTTATTGAATCTTGTTAAAATTTCTACAAAAACATTATTCAAATATATTCAGTGGAGTAGGGGGATTTCACTTTGATGATATACCTACACTAATTCTTTTCATTAGGTGTGTGTGTATGTTGGGAGGGGGAGCTATACCTTTGACCTTCTCTTCACCTTACCAAGAGAAACCTAATGTCATGATTCATGAGAGAGCAAAAGTAAAAGTAATTTCAGAATGACAACACAGAAATAGGATCAGAGAGAAATTGTTTGAATAGTGTAATGAGTGGGTAGATAATCTTAGTGGGAGGTAAAAAGATGAAAGAAGGGTATGGGGCTGAGGGAGAAAGGAACATGATGAAAATTTTGTAGAAAGGAGACCAAGGAAAAGTGTGTGTGTGTGTGTGTGTGTGTATATATATATGTACATATACAAATATATATAAATACATATGGATGCATATAAAAATGAATGGTGTGTGTAGAAACACACATCCCTATTCATTTTTGCATGCATCCATATGTATTTGTGTGTGTGTGTGTCTTACCCATAGTTAAGGAAATTTGAACAGCTTGATCAATTTGCTCATCTATAAAGTGACTCAGTTTCCCAGGTCTCACCAGGAAGTAGTTTTCCATCAATTTTTCTTTCTTTTTGAAGAATCCATAACCTGGGTATTTTATGCAATGGTTACAAATGCAAAATGGAAAACTGGCAATCCAAATTCAAATTCTTATTTAGTTGGTTGCATTCATTTTTATACTTGGGAAAAAAAGGTATGAAGTGATGTCTTTTCACTAATCCAGCTATTGATTAACTAGTAGAAAAGACTAGATTGTCTAACTTTGGTGTAGGACAAAACTTTTGGAGAGAGTGGGCCAGGCAGCTATACGGTGTCACAGAAGAGGCCAATGATATCAAATGTACTTTGTCTTGACCTTAGTCCACTCTAACCAAAAGACTGTTTTTTTTCTTTAAAATGGAGGTTTAAGGAAAAAAACAGGCAATGAAATTTAATGTTATATCATTTAAACAAGGTTCCTAATTTTACTGCAGGGATAACAGGATAACAATGCAATGAACTTTGATTAGTTTGTGATAAATATCAATGTGTTCTTGGGGCAATGCAACAATACACCTATTCTCTCAGATAATAGCTGGGACTCCATCTGTGATTACTCTAATAAGCTTTGATAAATCAAGACTCAGTTTGGTTATTCATTTTATCACATTTTCAAATGTAACTGCTCCAGTGCTAGTGTCCTTGACAGGAATTAATTGTACAATTTTTTCCCCAATATCAAATACCAGCTTTAACCCCCACCAACACTGTGAGTTGACAAATATCTGCCATATCTGTGATTTCATTTATAACAATGGAATAATACACCAGAATTTTAAAAATGTCTTCCAAGTCAGTTCTTACATTTTCTACCAGTTTTTCAATTCACCTTGTTACTCTCCTTGCTGATAATCTGATCACAGAAAATAATTCCCTTTTTTCTTGATAAGCAACATCCACTACCTTCAACATGCATTCTTTGAAGAACTCTTCATGACTAAAAAGATTTCATCCTTTCTGCAATTAGTTTTGACACCTCATAGCTAGCATGGTTGTTTTTATCACTTCTTTCAAACTTTCTTTTTGGTGAAAAACAATGACTGCTTAAAATTGAGTTGAGATATGGTTAAGTTAGGGGTACTGGACAAAAATCCTTTATGAGCCAGATGTGGCTCAAGAGGTGGTTATTGCTAACCCTTGGTGCAGGAGAAGGACTCAAATCTGAATTAAATCCATGGCAAAAATAACAGAAAACTACTCTAAGAAATCATAATTCACAGATAAAAAGAAAAAAGCCTGTGAAGAGCCATAATCACTTATATCCTGATGGGATATGTGATTTTAAAAAAAATCACATGCCTTAAGCTACTTGAAATGTGTCATAAGATATCTTTTTAGACTAGTCCAAAAAAGTAATTTCTGAGCCCCTAAATGACTATTAAGTAAATGCCAGTTTTACCCACAAAGACAGATCATGGCAGGCAAACTTAACAGTTTAAGGGGGTTTAGGATGTAAATTCCCACCAAATCTGCAATTTAGGCAGAATCAAATGCACCCATGGGGACATCAAAGTTCTCATTGTTTTTTTTTTATCCATTTAGAATTATTATTGACTAACAATAATGTTCTAAAGGTCAATATAACCTTGGATTCTTCATCAGTAATTGTAACAGAGTTCTTCACAATATTCAAACTATCCAACAATAGACTTTTTGATATGGAGTGGTAGAAGTCCATAATGTCAAATTGGATGAAGGTCACATTGTCTTTGTTTATAATGCTATTGAACCATTTAATCATATCTGCAGAATCTTTCCACAGATTGATAGTGGAAGATTTTTGTATGGAGTCAGTTATGTTTTTAATTATATTTTTTGAGATAAGTCCTAGTTCTGTTATGGACGGGTTAATCACTCCAGCTTGTAGTTTCTTATTAAAGTTCAGTTTGTTGTCTTTGAAAAGTAAGTATGCATTTTAAATTTACTTGCAAATTCAGACATATCCTTTTACATTAATTTTAAATACTGTCTCATGATCTCTATCAACTTTATAGGTACTGGTAATTTTTCTTGAGAAGTTCCTGATAACAGGAGAGATTGACTGAATTATAATTTATAACAACTTTAGATAATGTGTAAGGTTTTTCTTTATGGGGAGAAGTATATAAAAAATAGAAAATTCTGGAAAAACAAGAATCTGTAAATTGTTCTATGACCTCTGCCCTCTGTGCCTGAATGAAAAGCTGCAGATTATAAGGTTCCCTAAAAATAAAGAACTACTGAATTGTAGAGATGAATTGACCGTTTTATGTAAACATTGAAAATATTTTTCTTTAAAATTTAAATTCCAATGTTTCATTTAAATCTTATACTCTAATATAACTTAAAAATTAAAATTTATTTTGCTAAAATAAATGGCATATACAATACTTATTTGCTTTTCTTAACTACAATATACCTTAATATACCATAATTATTTAATCCTAATTCTAACCTAAAGATTCCAGCCCCTTTATTCACGAAGTAGTACAAAATCTAATTAAAAAACACCCTAAAATCCTACCTGCTGTTGAAAATTGTCTACCTATTTATATAATGTGTAGTCCCACTATGTATCTTACCAAGACAAAATTAAAAAGTGACATGTCTTGACACCAGGCCACTGCTTCCTTTCATGACCCAAATCTTCAACTTTATAGTTATCTAATTCTCATTTTTGATTGAACAAATTTGACACAACTACAAGCATATTCTCCAACTACGACCCCTTAATTTTCTAAATAACCATGAATTCATCTTTCTGATTAAATCATTTTCACCATTTTTTTTTGGAAATATCAACTGAAGTTTTTTTGTGTAGTGATATAATGCTTTTATAAACCATTGTAAGAAAAAAAATTACAATATTAAGCTTTTCTTTGTATTGGGCACTCTTTATAAAATTAATGCTTGAACAGTAGGTTTTAATCTACTTGTTCTTTCACTTTCTTATTATATATATATATATATATATAGGTACATAAAAAGATTTACTGAAAAATGAGAATACATAATGAAAAAAACACAGACTTAATAAAAAGAAAGTTTTATCATCAACATCTTTGTTAAGTTGAAAGACCAAATAATTTTTATATAAAAATGACTTGATGCCTTGTACAGAGAAGTGCCACAAATTGTGTGTTAGATGGGCTTATTAGGAATATCTCAACAAAACAAAGATAAAAATTCAGTGATTAATTCTAGATTATAATGACTTGTTTGGGTTGCTTTTTAAAAATATATACTATTTACAGGGTTTGATGAATAAATAAGCGTCTAAATTACACAAAAATAAAAATAACACTGACATCTTATTTTAAAAGATATATTTACCAAAATTAAACAAAAATATCTTGAAGTACAAAAGAGTAAATTTATTCAATAAAATTACTATTGGCTTCAACCACAGCCTCCAGACAACTTCTGAATCTTCTGCAACTCTTCAGGATGGTCTCCTTTAAGTTGGTGAATGCTGCCATAATCTTTGTGTTTAGTTCATCTTTGGGGTCAACTGTACTCTACACATAATAATCAAGCCTGGGGAGTTAGGTGACCAGATAGAACAGTGACGCGGTTGTAGAAATTGTCTGACAGCCATGACTGGGCTCTTGTTTGTGTGGCATGGTGCAGATTCCTGTTACCAGACACAGATTCTTCCAGCAGTCACTCTCTTCAACCAGGGCAGCACTACCTGCTAGTTAGATATATATGTGTCATATATACAACTCGTAAATTATATGACAAATACAATGTAAAAGCCTTTTAATTTACAGTTAATATAGACAAATACTAAAGCCTTTTCTTTATATAATTTTTAACTACCCAGTAATTATTGAGATTGAAAATATTTTAAGTATTGTAATATTTTTATTTTATTTTAGGTGTTTTGGCTTTATAGTCTTATGACGACACTTGTTAAGGAAATGTTAGAAAATTACCAATAAATTTTAAACTTACTATAGTTATGACTTATTTTCTGATAATACTGTGTATGGACATTTATACACACAAAATAAAACTTCAAAATTTTTCTTAAAACACCAGGGGTTGCTGAATTGTAATAAGCTTTTCTGTTTATGATTAGAAAATATAATTTTTATTTATTAATAATATTATTTGACGGCTACAAATAATTACAGAATATTTTCAAAATAGCCCTGATGAATGAGAACAATATAATGGTGTCCTCACAAAACTTTGAAGTCAGCATGAGTCTGCTCAGTTAAAGAGAAAAACTTTGTACTTATCAATGCTCTATCTCTACCTCAATATCAAGCACTTTATGATAAAAAAAAAAAACCTGCTTGTAAAAATACATTTTATCAGTAAAACCACTAAAAAAAACAAAAACAAAAAAAATGGTTTGGCACTAACATATATATATATAAATAAACAACATACCATGAAAGCAGTTTTATATAAAATTAAACATATTTCGTATACATATGCATAATGTCACACAGATTTTAAGTGGTGAAATGAAGATTTCATATAAAACTTTTTGTACTTTCTGCTTGTGGACAAAAAAAAAAAAAGGAAAAAGGATTACTACTTACAAAGAATATATAAACGCAAAATTTAGACATTTTGAATAATATCTTTACTGAGCATGAAACACCTGGTAAGTAATCCATGAATGAAGACATTACTGTGACGATTGCCAACAAAAAAAACTGGTGCCATATGGGGAGTCTTCTGAAATTTTCCATTTGCAGCATGTCAGGTCTGCACCTGAAAAACTTTTAGATTTTGGAAGTTTTGGAATAAAGGATACTCAATCTGTATTGGCAGTTTTATTCTTTTAGCCTTGTGTCAGACTAAACTAAATAAATATCTATAAAAATCATATATCACATTTGTGCATGTAATCATATTTTTTAAATTAATCAAAATTTAAAAAAAAATTTTCAAGGGAAAAAAAGCCCTGAAAATCCAAGATGGCTGTGTCCATTGTGGATTACATGGAATATATGTGAAAACATACAACAAATAAAAAATAATGAGAAAAATGTTTTGTTAAAATCTTAAAATTGATATTGTGCTTCCAGGAAGTGTTTCAGTATAAAATGATTCATTTTAAGCACAATGTCTCTTTTTAGACCATAAGCATTGTTTTATATTGCAGTCATTATTTACATCACTTATATTGATAAATCTAAAAACCATTGTAATAAGTTGACATTATAAGGGCTTCTTGAAACATTTTCTTAAAATAACTTAATTCTTCAAGTTTGATTCTTATTGGCCATCATTGATTTCATTTTCTCAATTTTTGTTTAATGTATGAAACTTGGCAAACTGAAATCTTATACATGCATTAATACATATATATATATATATATATATATATATATATATATATAGTAATTTTATATTACAATAGTTTATAAAAGCATTATAATCACTACACAAAAATGTTCATGTTCCAGAACAATACTGTTCATCTTTGGGTGATAGTTTAAATTATGAACATGATTTATTTAGAGAATATAAGATGAATTCATGGTTATTTAGAAACTGAAGGGGTAGGTAGAGAATAAGCTTGTAGGTTTGTCAGTATTGTTCAATCAAAAATGAGAAGTAGATAACCATGGAGTTGAAGATTTGGGTCGTGAAAGGAAGTAGAATTGTCTGGTGTCAAGGCATGTCACTTTTTAATTTTGGCTGGGTAAAGATACATACTGAGACCATAGATTATTTAAATGGGTAAGCAATAATTTTTAACAGCAGGTTAAATTTTTTAATTTGATTTATGGGGCTGGAATCTTTTGGTTAGAATTAGAATTATAAATAAGTATAGTATACTAAGGTATGTTGTAGTTAAGAAAACCAAATGCATATTGTGTGAGTGATTTATTTTAGTAAAATAATTTTCAAGTTGTATTAAAAAAAATAAGTTATAAATGAAACATTGTAATTAAACTTTAAAGAAAAATATTTTTGATGTTTACATAAAACAGTCAATTCATCTCTATGATTCAATAGTTGCCTATTTTTAGGGAACCTTAAAATTTGCAGCTTTTCATTCAGGCACAGAAGATAAATGTCAGAACAAATTACAGATTCTTGTTTTTTCCCCAGAATTTTTCATTTTACTTTAATGGTTTTAGTTTCTTTAACTTCCAAAAATATGCAAAAAGGAATGTTTGGTTTCAGTACATGTTTTTGAAGGAAGTTAAATGCAAATACCAACACTGTTTAAAAGTGTTCTTAGTAGATTCAATGTAAATTTTTTTAATAGTTGGGGTTTCATTTGATTTTCTATTTGTTAGACAACTATTTTCCAGAGGGAAATTGTTAAGATTTCGAAAATTAGAAATTTGTATTGTTATTTTCATTATTGGAGGCATATGTCTTTTCCTGTAAAAGCTCATGTGTAAATTTATGATTTATAAACAGCAAAAGTTGCATGACAACAAGCTGTATAAGAAAAGCCTAGTAAGGAATTCAATGCTATGTGAATATCTATGTTAAGTTAGAGAAAAATGAGTAAAAAGTGTATTGTCAGTATTTCAGGCATGTATTATTCTACTCAGTGTATGCAACCAGATGTTTTTCAGATTGACTCATGGCTGATTACTGTTGTTTGCAGGAATCATCAGTTCTCACATTCATAATCATCAATAAGATGAGAAAGACAATTTACTATTGGATGAATTTTATATTTAAAGACCAAAGATCCAAATATTGATAAGAATAGCAAGCATGACAATAAGAGACAAAATAACTTAAGAAATGGAAACAGAAAAAAAGGAAAAAATTGAAACCAACATGCCTATCTTAATGCCTCTCATTTTTCATATCTTTTATTGTTATTAAATGACCACTTTTGGGATTGGTGTGTATCAGTTGGAGATATATATATATATATAATTAGGTAGATGGAACAGGAGTGATGAAAATGTCTTGGTTTGACCAGGGAGCAATTTAATTTTTTGGTTAGATTTTGGGAATTGGGTTGGACTGGGAACTTTGCAACACACACACAATGTATTTTCATTTTCTACATTGACATGCAAAGTCTTTTCATCACCTTGAGAAATTGCTTTTGCTAATTTTATACCAAAATAAAGAGTGTTTAGCAGTATGCTTTTATGATTTTTGAGTGCCAGAAAACAAGTTATTGAATTTTTGGTAATGCTGTATGGCAGATAATAGAGCATCTTAAGCAAATGATACTGAACAAAAAGGCCATGTAGAAATACTGGGCTACATGTAAAAAATTCACCTTTAAGTTAAAAAAGAAAGTTTGTTTTTTTTTATTGCAAAAATGTGATCTTTATTATTACAGAGAATACATAATTTTAAAGTATGGAGTTAGTAAGTAGTATTGCTGTCTTTGGTTTGAATAACTGTCTCAACTTGATGTGGCATTGAAGGTAATAAGGTACAGATTTTATCACAGGGATTTTGTACCCATTCTTCTAGTCAATAATCCCAAAGCTCTTTGGTAATTGCATAGTTTTTGCAGGAGTACTGATTTCTTCAGGTCTCATCACAGGGTTTCAATTCTGAATAGTCTTCTAAAAGTTCAGCATTTTCATTCACAATAAATCTTTTTGTTGCACATAATATGCGGAAATCCTTGTCATCCTGAAAAAATTCTCTATCCTCATATTCTGGCAGAAGATTTATACCGTTGTAAACTAATATGGTTTTGCTATTTAGATTTCCATCAAATTTAGATACACATGCATGTGTTTGTTTGGCATTATTCAATACTATTTTGTATATTTTTAATATAAATTCCAGCTAAAGAAATAGCACCAGTTTTGTAATATAATTTTATCATTACAACCACAAACACACACTCCAGATCAGACAAAAAATGGAGAAATGGAAGAGTGGTTTGCTCGTAAATCATGGAAGAATTTTACAAAAAACTTACCTTGAGGAGATGTCCAGTGGCTGGGGATGTTATGTGGGGATGATGAAAAAGTTCCAAAAAAAATCCATTTACCAAAATTAGTAAAAGATAGACAAGATAAATCAAAGAAGGAAACCTCACAAAGAAAAGTTAAAAAAGCAGAAAGATCAAATAGTATATAAGAAATCCAAAATGAGAAAAGGCAAAGAGCAATGCTATATGCTCATACATAAAATAGGTGGGTGTGTATACATAAGTATTTGTCACTTTTCTTTTGTACATTTAGTTTGCTGTCTGCAACAGTAATCTAATTTTTTTTTAAATAGTTCATAAGCAATTCATTTGATATTATACAAATGTACGTAGCCTTATGCCAAACTGAATTTAGATTAAAAAAAATAAATAGAAATATAGATTTTGAAAAAAAGGATTGAAATATACATATTTATTTATAAGCTGTGTGCACTTGTACGTGTTTTACAATGCCATCTTCCCAGCCATCTTTCCATGTAAATCTTTTGATGTTTTTACTTATTTTCTTTAACTGTGAAAGCCTATCAGATAAAACAGCCAGGCAATCAATCAATCAATAAAATGCATGCATCTATTACAAGCAGCCAATCAATAAAAACACAAGAAAATTGAAAGAAAATTGACTTGACAAAGAGAATTGAAAGGCAAACAATAAAGAATATCTTAAGTGTATTTTATTAAATGTTCAACATGGATTCATTTCTGCTTCAAGCTTTTTTTCGTGTTAAGTGAAAGTATTTCCTATTGATTTTCATTTCCTGCTCTAATATTGCGTATGATTTTTCTAATCAACCGATGAAAAAGAATCATTCAATATATCAATAATATAGAAGTGCTATTTACATCTGACATTAGTTTCTTGAGTCGTTTAGTGCTAACACTGCTAGAAAAGACAGGTATCTAAAATTTCTTAAAAGGCATTCATTAGATTTGGGGTTTACAAATTGACTTCACAAAAACAAACAAAAAACGAAAAGAGTCAAATGAAACTTCTGAAGTTTTCCTTGTAGAAAAATCATGTACCATTAATGCGACAATTGTTGACATGCAACATTAAGCAATTGAAGACAAAACAAAAATATTTCAATGCCTTTCGTTGGGATTAAAATTTGCTAAAGCTGCTTTTGTCCAAAATTGGTTAAGAAACTGATGAAAATATCAAATGCTTTAATTTGGGATTTTAAAAAAAAAATTAAAAAATCAGGCTTTAAAGTTGTCTTTACTTGACAGAAAGGAAATTGAAAGCATATTTAGCAGGTTTCAAATTTGCCAAAAGTTCCATTTCTTTGATAATGAGAAAAATATCCAAAACAAATTAACTGCAAAAGCAGAAGGCCTTCATTTTGTTTGGGACTAAAATAATCAAAAGAATTTATGTTAGAATTTTTAAGATGAAAAATTATCATTACTATGAATATCTCTGTTCTGAACAAGCATTCTCATTTTGGTTGTTACAATCACATTATTGTAAACAGATTTTTGTTTAACAGAAAAAATGAGTTTCTTTATTTGAATGGAATGGCATATAATTAAGGTTTTTACAGTTAACACTTTCTTAATACAAAAATTATGTCGAATTATATAAAACAATTGAATACTGGGGTATTTTCAGCTTGAAAATGAAGAGATATCAAAATAAATTCTGATATTTGATCAGATTTTGGGTTGGGATGAGAATGCTTCAACACCCACCTGATACAAATTCTTGTGATAATACACATCCATAAAACTTGTCAACCAAAGAATTTTGGAAAGGAAAAAAATGAAAGAAATCTTTTTGGCCCCAAACACAAAATTAATGGTTCTTTAGATTGCCAATTCATACGAGATTTCTAGCAAAGTCTTGTGATTCCAACTGGCATAACCAAAGAAATTATGATATTTGATCAGTTAATAAGAAAAAATAGTTGCCATAGTAAAAGTAATGATTTCTTTTAAAGACCATAATATCTACAAATAAAAGCTAAAAGAAATAAAGCAACGGTCGGGAATCTAATGCATTCATCAAGTTTGAATGGTCAGAATTTGTATCCACTTTGGCTTCAAAAGATTCAAAGAAGCTTGATAAATTGAAATACTTACATTATGTACAAACTATTGTCCTCATTTTTATTGTTAGTATCACATTGGCTTCATCAGATAATTGTCCATCTGGGATGACTGAACTGAAACCTTTATTTAATCTACAATATTCTCCATGTTTCTCATCCTAGAATTTCAGATAGAATGAAAATATATTTTTTCAAAAATTTGAATAGAAACTGCATTCCTTTGATAGTGACAGTAACATTCTAAGCCACACAAAATCAAAAACAAATTATTGGTGCAGTAGAGAAAATGTTGCAGCCCAGAATCTATGTTTTTTTTTTAAACTAATGTTAATCCTATATAAGGACCAAGGGCCACTCAAGGTAGATGTTTATGGAAGGTAGTTGTAGTAGGGTCAATACAAGTAAGGGGTGTAGTTTATGTAGATATCTGTGAAAGATAAACAGTTAAACAGATATGTGAAGAGATTAAGATTGTAGGGTTTGGGAAAGCATCCTCCTGGGATTCTGTTCTACAAAGCAACAGCCAAGTGGAAAGTGTGGTTTGTTTCAATATAAGCAGTGGCAAATCTCAGCTGGGATGGATAGAGCTGGGGGAACTAAGGACTCGTAGTATCTATCCACAGATAGACTGCAGCTGCAGACATGTAAAAAGCTTTGAATGAGAAAGCAAGGAGAAAATCACTATCACTCATTTTTCAATCTGAAAAACTAATTGTAATTTTTTTTTCTCTAATATAAATATATTTACATTACCTAATTTTGTTTTATCTACCAACCTGTTACTGTATAATTTGAGGTTTATATTTTGCATCCTATGACTTTCTATGTTACAAATCAAAGTAGATTTAAATGAATTAACAAGAAAAACAAGAGCCTGTGTTCATCTTACTGCATTGTAAGATTTGCTAATAAAGTATTGAACTGTTACCTTTTTGTTCCAAGTTGAAATATTTTCCACACAGTTATAGAAAAGTACAGAGAAGTGCATATATATGTAAAAGAAAAAAAATATTAATCAAGATGAATCTGCAGGTGAGTTGGAACTGATCCAATCCTTGTCTTTGGGATGATTTATTTTTCTTTAAGCCTCCTTCCTTGTACAAAAACATTGATAGTGGAGTGGAGAAGGTTAAGGTTTTTTTTGGTTTTTTTTTAAAGCTGAAATGTGTCCTTGACCTTTGATCATTTATTCCTCTTTCTGGCATTAACACACACACTTCTATATAGGAAATTGTATTAAGTCATTCACATGCATTATTGTGAAAGTATATATATATATGTGTGTTGATTTATATCAACATCTACATTTATACAAATATGTAAACTTCAGACAAAGCTAGTAATTATTTACATACTTATAAATGTACCAATTCAATGTATTAACACAAAGTTACACGCAATTTCACTTTACCATTTTCAGTGTGCTCACACACATTACCAACACAGAAGTCATATCAATAAATATACAAATAGATATGCACACAAGTACACACAGATATTTTTCTAGTGTTAATAGAACAGTATTCAATGTAATATAATAGAGCTATAAAGTATGTATTAATAAATGTACATATTATCCTACATCTGTAGTATGACTTGGAGTTTCATGCACTCTGCAATCATCAGGTACATATCATGAACTTATAGTTTCTGCATTTGAATTTTTATTTTTGGTTAGTGCATTGTTTAAAATTGTTATAAATCTGGGGTGCCACTTTTTAATTCATTAAGTGTATAATTTAATTTGTTTTATACTGAAGCCTCAACGTGATATTGGAAAGCAAAATTGTAAAAGTTAGAGGAAAAAAAAATAAGAAAAATTAAGAAATTAGGGTCAGATTTTGGACTTAAATTTTAAAGAAAAGCACTTGTGTTTATTTATTTACTGTGAATGAAGGCATTAAAAACTGAAATATATATATATATATATATATATATATATATAAAGCAGTGTAAAAAATAAAATAATAATAGATAAGAAATAAAGGAACAAACGGATAAATAAATAAAAAGAAAAAGTGAAAAGGTGAATCTATGTTAACCCGGGTCTAAGTATTTAAGCAGATATTTGTTTCTGTTTGCATGTCATGTGGTCATCAATTCACTTCTTTTGCTTAACAGATTGTTATTTAGACGTTTTAAGATAAGTTTTTCTAAAAGGCGTAAGTTACATCTCTGTCCTATTCAATTATAAGATTTGGTAGTACCTGATGATTGCATAGGGCATGAAAAGTAAATCTATTTTTTCTTTTTTTAACAGTTGGCTGTTTTTAAAAAACTGCTCAGAATAGTAAAATAGAAAAATGCAATAAGACTATGACATTATTTAATGAAATAAGCTTGTATTTGCTTATATATATATTTGTTTCATTAAAAATAACAGACAAGATCTGATGGTTAAGTTTTTATATGCAATTTGTCATGTGATCATATGATTTCTTTCTTTTGAAGACATAAATTATATAAAAATTGTCCAAATGTTTTTTTTTTTTATCTGAGTGCTTTTGGCTATACTTTTAATCATTTTTGAGGATGAATGTTATTTTACATGTAACAGAATGTATGTGTTGTTATATATGATGTAGAGTAGTGGTATGTATTATGTACCAAATATGGTAAGCATATTGTTAGCATGTTCGTAGTTGATGTTATTAAGTGTTGGGTTTTTCAATTTGATTAATAAGGCTTCCATTATTTTTAGTTTTTTTTTGCATGTGGATGATGCTATGATATTTTTGTTGTCAACAAGTATGTTCCAGATAGGGTTTGGTAGGTCTCTGTGTGTGTTTAAATGAGATTAAATTGTGCTCAATTGTGAAAGATGCTTACCGTGTTCAGTACATAACACATATCACTAATCCACATTAGACATTACACCACTTACATTCTGTTACACATAAAATAATACAAGTATAGCTGAAAGTGCTCAGTTAAACAAAACATTTGGACAATTTTTATATAATTTATGTTCTCAAAAGAAAGAAATCATAAGATCACACAAAAAATTACATAAAAACTTAACCATAATACATTGTCATTTTTAGTGAAATCTGCATAAAAGAAAGATTGCTGCCAAAATATATATATATATATATATATATATATATAGCCAATTCAGTCAGGTTTCAATCTTGGGTCTAACTGTACTGATGAGCTGTGATACAGTGAAACAGGTCTGTCTGCAGATGACTATATATATATATATATATATATATATATATTTTATAATACTTTAATCTAAAATGGAAAAGTAGGAAAGTAAATCCCAAGAACCTGATCCTAATTAATATTAAAAAATGATACAGGAGGAGAGCTCAATGTAATTAAAATTACAGAGCTAATATGAAATAAAATAAATTTTCAATATTCAAAAATGTTGAATGAACATTTCGACATAAAATCCCTAATATAAAGGACATTATAGTCCGAAGAAAAAAATTTTCTGATGAATAATGAATTTTTGCAAGCATGTTTTCATTTTTTTTCTTTTTTAACTATAATAATTTATAAAGTTTCAAAAATATTTTAAAAATTCTTCAAAGCTTTATTGCAGTTAGGTTATTGAGTTATTAGATGAATACTATATTTATAAATCCAAAATTTAAAAGCTTAATACAAATTACAAGTCAAAAGATTTAAAAAATAATTCTTAAGTTTTGTTTTTGTGTATAAGAAGTTTTTTTCATATGTATTTTCTGAGCTACACAAAAAAAGTAATGTGTTTCATGGTTTCTTCCCCTTAAAGGAAAAAATTTGGACAGTTATGTCATTTCTGGTCATTCATATTTAGCTTGTTACAGCATCTAGCCATCAATCACTTTGCACATCAATCTGTTCACACCTCCACAATTAAGAAATACTTTTATTCTAAATTTCATGGTATAAACAAGTAATACTTGTGTAAATCAGATTGATTTAATTTTAAATTTGTTAATTTTCTGAAAGTAACGTATCACAGATGTATATTTTTTTTTGTAAGATTTTTAAAACCAGGAATTAATTGTTTACAAATTTGTCAAAAATGAATTTTGAAAACTCCAAAAAAGTTGAGATTCCATTCAATATAATTTCTGTTCGAAATACACCAGAGTATTTTGCTTATTGGAAATAGTAAATTTAAATCATTTATCTTTGAATTAAAGAATGAATTTAAAAAAATAAAAAAGCTATGTAAAACTTAGGTATCAAAAATGAGTGGAGATACCTAAATAAGGCATGTCTTTCATAGCACTGACATGAGTTGGATCTGGTCTTCCTTTTTCATCAATTCAGTCAGTTAAGTGCCATACGTGATACACGCTTGGGCGATCATGTCTCGAAAGAGACATGACTGACTGGGCAGAAGATTATCCCGCAGTAGGTTGCCATTGCTTTCTGCAGTAGACTGGTTGCCGACCAAGGCTATAGAACCCAATCTATCCTGCTATTTAACCCATAACTGGAAGGAAGAGACGGATTAATACCTTTCCCAAGGGTATTTGCGCATAAGTGAATACAATGGATTCAACTGGAATTCGAACTCGGCTCCCCGGTTTCTTGTTCCAAGCCGATATCCACTGTACTACAACGCACATCAATTATCTGACCTAAATATTGAATTTTATTCATAAAAAACTGACATTTCTATTCCTTGATTTGAGACCCGTAATGATGTAGTATTTGTGCATTCACTTATGTGCAAATACCCTTGGGAAAGGTATTAATCTGTCTCTTTCCTCCAGTTACGGGTTAAATAACAGGACAGATTAGCCTTGGTCGGTGACCAGTCTATCGCAGAAAGTAATGACAACCTACTTTGGGATAATCTTCTGCCCAGTCAGTCATATTTCTTTTGAGATATGATTTCCCAGGTGTGTATCATGTATGGCACTTAACTGACCAAATCATGTAATATCTAAAATACTTTTTGAATCAGTTTGACATACTGTATTTTCATAACACTCTTAATAAATATATTCTCTATGTAAGCAACAGTACCATCTAGTTCAGCCAGTATAGTATTATTTGCTAGAAAATACCTCTTGATACTTTTACATTGAAGGGTAATCTTTAAAACTTGAGTCCTTTATATGTTTAAATATTTCTGGCATTCCTCATCCACTTCAATCTGAAGATATGCCTTAGACAGATCAATTTTAGAAAAAAAAGTTGGTAGGTGATATACATCTGGGAGGAGGCAGTCATTCAACCCAGTTGAAAAATCTGCACATAAACGAGTCCTATTATTTTTCTTTCTAATATAAACCGCATTCTGAGTAATCTTTTGTTTTTATTAAATTTTTTTTTAATAATCCCAGTTTTCTAACCTGTTCAGATCGGTGTTAATAGACTCCAATGCAACAAAATGTATGTATCTTTTAGGTTTAAAAACTGGTATCACATTTTCTTTTAATTTAAAAAAATTATAAATTTTTTCTAACTCTTGAGAAAATATTTGGGAACTTATTCTTTAGCTTACTAAGTGTTTCCTTAGCTGTAATATTTTTTTCTCTGATGAACGAGGCACTTTTCTTTTCACGGAAGAATTTGGCCAATTCTACAGTTCAAATAATTCTAGCTAATCAATGTCTATTAAATTTGAGTTGAAATTTTTTAATATGTAAACATCTACTTTTTTTAGTTTTATCTGCAAAAGTGATGTCACACACAATTTTCCCTAGCAAAATTAATTTCTTGCCTGATATTCCTCTTACAGCTTTCAAGTTAGAGCTTGTTAATTCTGTTCCAAGTTAGTTCATCAATAACTGTAATATCGCTACCAGTGTTCAAATGAAAACTCACTACTGCATTATTTTTTGCTGTAGCAAATTTTCCATTCATTAAACTTTCCAGTTTTTTAGTTGGTAACACTACTTTCAGCAAGTTTGTGGATTTTTTTTGACTTGCAGTAGCTTTCTTTGTGACCTATTTTTCCACAATTAAAATATTTTTTGGTTTTAAATGGATGGTCCTTCCTGAAATGAAATATACCAGAGCCATAGCATGGATTAAGTTTTGCAGTATTTGTATTTTAGAATTTTCCTTTGATAGTACTTGCTTATTTTCTGTCTTTTTTCGAACTAGTACTTCTGACATGCCATTCTTTTTCACTTTCACTGTCTCATGCCTTAAACTGACAATTTTTGGAGCTTTTTCACAATATTCTGTATCGTTAACTTTGAATCCTGTTCAAGTTTAGTAAGAATTTGCATGCGTATTTCTGTGTCATTGCTTGATGTTAAATCTTTAATGATGATTATATTTTTAAGTCTGTTTGGGGATTCAATCAAATTGAAAATTTTTCACACTCACGGTTGACTTTAATGGCATATGTGACAAAATCATCTTCATTCTAAGTAAGGTTCATGCACTGCCAACAGGTATAAGAAAAAAGTGAATTCTTTTCACCCAAAAAATCTTTGGTACAATCGACAGATTCGTTAAATGACACTTCTTCTGGAGTATTGGGCAAAATGATATTCAGATACATTTTTATGTTCAGCTGGGCAGAATTTTCGGAACAGAAAATGTACTTTTTCATCTTACCATTCATGACATTCTCTGAAAATGGCCTCGTATCTTCTGAAGATTATGAATGCAATATTTTCTTCTGGAACATACTTAAATTCACTAATTGAATTAGCAACTGAGTCCAGCAAAAATGAATTTGACATATTGTCTTTTCTTTGTTTTTTTTTTGGATTGCTTTTATCTGTTTTTGCATTTGTTGTAATAAAGTCTTCTAGAATTCTTGCTGTTGCTACTGAATAATTAACTTTAATTCTTCCATACTGTATTATGCTTGCACAATCTAGGAAAAATATATTTTTTATTTTTTGTGTGAATTCGAATCCTCATCACTGCTGTTATGTCTTCATTGCATTGAACAAAGATAACACAATCAAGAAATATAATGTTGCTTGAAATCAACATGGTCTTGTTGAAACCTGTAGTAGTATAAGAAATTTGCTTGTGGCTTGCAGTCTTGTAACTGCCTTATAGCAGTCTACTATGACGATTTTGGGTGTTACCATTATACCATTTGATAGAGTCCATGTCAAACTCTAGAAAGGTGTGTACATCTCCACATCAAAATGAGAGGTCAGCATTATTTTGTTTTTGCATTTAGATGAAAATTTATCGATCGCACCCTGTCTGTCTTTCTCTTCACTCTTCTAAACTTTTGCTTATCTAGTCCCCTGCGCATCAGTGGTGGTACCGCCTTGCTTAGGGTGAAACGATTAAAAAAAAAAAACAAACTTTATGGTGATGTCAAGAGCCTTATCATCCCCTCCCTCCCATATGTAAAAGTTATTTACATTTATACAATTATATAGACAATGCTGCTATCTTTCAAGTCAGGCACAAGGCTACTATATTTGGGAACCCAAAGTAGATTAAACTCATACTGACAACAGTTTAGCAAAACTATATTTTAACCATTGCAAATGCCAGGTACCTTATGTATGTATGTATGTTTGATATATTTACACATGCGTGCACAGTTGTATGTTCCCTTGTAGATGTGCAAGTTCTTTGGCAAAGTTCATTTTTCTCTTCTGTCTCATCTTCTTTGATTTGTATCGTCATTTCCTTTGCATCTGAACCTTGGACGTGACTTTCTTCCTTTCATCAATGACTTGAAAGGGTAAAGGATTATTCCTCCACCCCTTTACTTCATCCCTCACAGCAAGCCGCTACCCTTCACCCAATTCTACTGACTATTGAAATTGTTAGCTGATTGGAAATCCTCAGGGTTTTTAGTTCATGCCAGTTTTCTGGATCTTCACTCTCCTCAGTAAAAGTAGTTTGTGGAAATAAAAATCAGAGGAAGACAAAAGAACAGTTTTTTTTTTCACTAACATTTACTTAATTCTAAGTGCATTTTTATTAAAAATATATTTTATTTGAAGGATAGTTTAGAGATGACAAAAGAACAGTCTTGATAATTATGATTTTCTGATTAGAGAATTTCACCAACAAGGCTCGTGTGAAACCCATGATGGTTTTCAAGCATTTTCTATGGTGCTACATGCTGGGATTGCCTAGCCATGCTGATAACGTCAAATCACTTTTCTGACAAATTGACCATAGTGAAATTTAAATCTGAGTCTCATGGTTAGACTATGAACATTCTAACCACTTACCTAGGGGTGTGTGTGTGTGTGTGTGTATTTATGAGTGTGTGTGTGCCCACACAGAAAATTCAGATAATTTGAAGAGATTAACCAATTTGGTTATTTTTGTAGTTTTTTTCCATGACTTGCTGACAATTTTCACATTTGGGTAGCAAATATGCATGCCAACACATGCAATCATTTGTCACTTATTTCATATAATGTTTTACTGCAAAGAGAACACATTCTCAGCTAGAATTTTAACTTCATTTACTAAATTTGTTTACTGTATTCTTAAAAATGAGATAATCTGAAAACTAAATATATAGTTAGGGAGAGTTAGATTCATGCCTTTTTCAATGAACATAAGCCTTTGCTGTGTTGATAAACCATTAAAGTTTAGCCATTTACACATATAACCTATAAAAACTGTATGTGCAAACATGCATATGTCTATGGGGAGAAGTTTAAAAGTTCTCAGCTCAATCAAAAAGTCCTTAACACACACATATGTTTAGTCATTTCGCTAGATTTGGGGGTAGGTTGAGGACATTTCAGCATCCCTTAGAGTTCATCACTCAGAATTGTCCCACAGGACAATAGCCTAGTGGATTGCAGCATTGATTGGTGACAGTAATTATGTGTTCAATCCCTGGGATGGGCAGTGTGTACTGTGGAAATAGGGCAAGCAATAACTGAGCAGTAATAAACTAACAACTAGAAGAGTTATCCCCAGGAAAGGGCAGCAGAACATCAGTTTACCCTTATAGAATAAAAAGAATGTTCAGTTCAAAAATTCCCCAATAGTTACACAGATTGACGATCATCTGACAAAGGCTGGAGAACACAATGGTATAACAACAAAGATGGGAATCATAGTCTGCATATATTAAGATGTAAATAATGATAACTCATCCCAGATATTCAGACTGAACTCCTTTGTACATTAGGCAATTTTAATACGTTCACTTTTTAAATAAGTACTTTCAAAAGATGTCTTTTTTTTTTTTAAATTTAGATACAAATATTGATGTGAACGCACTAACTACAAAATCCAAAATGTCTGGTCACACATAACTAGTTGTGATATGTTAGAGAAAGAGAGAACGAAAAGAAAATATTAGAAAAAGAGAAAGTGAAAGACAGCCACCCACAAAAAAAAAAATCAGCAAGTGAAACAGAGAGAGAGAGAGAGAGAGAGAGAGAGAGAAAATAAAACATTTTAAAAAGGAAAAAGAAACAAAAAGAAAGAGACCCAAAAATTGACAAAAAAAAAAAAGAGGGAAAGAAAAGTAGTGGAAGAGACCAAGAGAACAATCAATAATTATTGATCACTGTCAGCCTCAGAAAACTATTGCCATCGGGGTTGGCCTTAAGTTTATAACCCACAGCAAATGGGTTTCAATGACAATATCATTATTATCCAACAATTTATCAATCAGACAATGAACATGAAACAAAACAACTAAAAAAAAGAAAACTTCCCTTTTTTTTCATTTAAAATGGATTTCACTTTTTGTTTTATTTGATTTATTTTTTCTTGCAGCCTAGCATGAAGCAGCTTGGAATAATGTCTATCTGAAATATGCAGAAGGTTCGATCTGAAAACTTCAAGTGAAAGAAATATTGGGAACAATTTCTTTTATCTTATAATTTATCAGGCAAGACAATTTAGATTAGTTTATGTGCGTGTCTCAGCTGAATAAATATCAACAGACTTGGTGAAATCACAAGATTGTAATTCTTTGTCCATTTAGAGAGAGACAGAATTAAACCAATGATTAAAAAGAATACAAACAGAAAAGAGATTGGCATAAAGTTTTTTTTGCTAATGTTAACAAGCAAGATGAAGCCATCTTACTTTAATGCTGCCTGGTCTTCTCTTTTGGTCATCTTGAGCAAATTCTGTTGATGTTCATTGGAACTTGAACTTCATTTAAATGCAATGACAACTTTTAGTGACACACACAAACACAATATCTGAAATTAATTGTATTTTCTTAGTTGAAAAGAATTATATTTTAATTATCTAAATGTCAGCCAAGAGTTTATGTTACTTTGATTTGAAAAATTTGTCAGCCTGTATCAATAGGGTACTTTTGATAATGCACACAAGTGTAAAAATATGAACATTTCTTAAAACTTCTGACAGCAAATGGGAATCTAGATGGTACTGCTCAAATTAGCAGTCAATGTTGCATGTGTACAAAGGTTTGATCAGATAATGTTGTGTATATGAAAAGGTTTGATCATTTCATGATATGTAAAATAATGAGACAGTTCATCCTCAATAGATTTGAGAAAAATCTGTTGAATAATTAAAACAGTATGATAAATTCCAATGTCAAGGATGATGATATTTGATAAACCAAAATACGCAACCTACTTTACATTTAATATGACAGTATTATCGTGTTAGGATAAATAAAGTTCTGGTTTATAAACTCTGGAGAAACATTAACCAGCCTAATATTTCAATTTTCCATATATATATATATATATATATATATATATATAGCCAGTTTTGGGGAAAATAAATTGGTTCTCTAAAATGCCAGTAAACATGGCAATTTACAAGACATTCCAGTAGCATTCACTGCTAAAACCAATTTGACTGTTCACAATCTCTTTTTTAACAGACTTCCGTTAAAAATTTCAATTTCCATTGTTAATTTGAATTGAAGTATTTATTTAATCTTGTGACTTGGCTACAATGCCTGGTCATAAATATTCAAGTCAGAAACTCAACAACCAATGAGCTGTTAGAGATTTTTGGTTCCTGTGCCAAATAAAAGAGGAATAATAGGAAATTCAAACTGTGAAAATAAGAACGAGGTTTATATATATTTTAGCAAATTTACCACAAAACTTATCCCACATCTCCCGCACAAAGAATATTTTTCTAAGGTTGTTTGGAGAGTCATTTTATGAAATGAAAAGATTCAGTTTTTATGAAAACAGGAGTCACAATGTAGTATGTTGTGTGTGGTAGAAGAAATGAAAATAAATGGTGGGGGGTAATTTTATGTGCTGTGTGGTGAAATGAATGAAAATTAAATCAGGGTTCACCTTACAGTATGTGCTGTGTGATAGAAGAGGTCACTTGGGAAAGGTATGAATCCATCTCTTCTTGCTCCAGCTAAGGGTCGAATAGCAGGACAGAATGGGTTCTATAGCCTTGGCTGACAACTAATCTACCGCAGAAAGAGATGGTAACCTACTGCAGGAATATCTTCTGCTCAGTCAGTCAGGTCTTGAAATTGACATGATTGCCCAAGTGTGTATCATGTATGACACTTAACTGACTGAATGAACTCTTAAAGAATAATGGGCATGGCAAATTAAAATTCATGACTGACAAGTATAATAGTTTTTTTTAGAGTAAATATAGAACTAAAACTCGTATATATTAAATGATAAACTAATGGAAGCTAAATTCTAAATTTCTGCCTACATTCTCTGCCAACCAACAACAAAGTCCTCTCCTGCTAGTAACAATTTCACCAATTCCTAGCTATTCTAGATAATTCCATTTTTCCTGATTTTCAGTGCACAACATAAACATGAAAATTTGCTGAAAGAAATTTGAAGTTAATTTTTTTTCTCTTTACTGCTAAAAATAATTTCTTATTACAGAAAGTAGCTAAAGTTAAATGTAAGACTAATCGAGTCATACATTGTATGTGCCCAAAATGATCTCTGTCTTAAAATACAACTGCAGTTGTTTAATTTTTTTTTCCTTGACTCATCACCAAAATGCTTTGTGAATTATAGCTGGCTATTCATTTCTAAGTGCACCTGTATGTGACAGCAACTAGCCAATCTGTTTCAGACACTTGTGCTTAAACACCAACAAAGCCTAGTTTCAATTTATACTGCTACTAAGCTAAGTGGACCTTAGAGTTTCTCAAAGAGAGTGTATAATCTGGTGTGATCAACAGTTTGCACAAGGCCTGTAAGCCCAACCCTTGGTCACAATGATTCTGACTCATTACCAAAGTATGTTACAATATATAAGAATTCAGATATAAATAAAATATATCTGTAAAAAGATAATATGAATAAAAACTAAAGAACTTTTCTTTATCAATATGCTTCATCCTCTAATAATCAATATATATATATATACACACACACACTAATACTGATCATAAATCTGAAAAAAAAAACAAAAAAAACAAAAAAACAAAAACAAAAAAACTGGCTTCACCACAAATCCCAAAGGATTCTACTAATATTGAATATTAACACTGATCTAGCCAGAGGGCTCAATGTAATTAAATTTATTTATTTACTGAGCCAATATTTATTACACATAAGAAAATTCATATTCAGATGGCTATTTCAACTAGTAAATTTAGCATCCACCTCATCAGTGAGACCAAAACATTACAGGGAAATGACATTTATTTATTTGTGTGTGTGTGTGTGTGTGTGTGAAAAAATGGAAGTGATGGTAGGGAAAGGTAAAAAGGGGAAGATCATTGCTGCTGGAATATGTTACATCTGCCACATGGATACGTGTTAAAATAGCCATCAAATTTTTAAAAATTTGAAGTTTTTAATATTATATATATATATATATATATATATATCTCAAGTGATAAGTGAACAAAAAAAATGAAACAATTGCAGCTGCATGTATGTACACACAAGCATATATGAATTTAAATATTTGTATATACTCATGTATCATGTGACTTCTGAAGCTGATTTTAAGAGGGTTGCATCAAACAAAAGATATAAAATTAGAGTATGTACTGCTGGCAGTAAATATGCTACTTATCTATCTCGTATATGATAGAAACCCCTTAAAATTAAATTCAAAATTAGGCCTTCAAATTTGGCATCATATGTAAGTATCAAAGGTATATAAATTTAAAACTGTTAACCTGCCAACAATAATAACCCACCTGCAAGATCCAAATTACAGAAAACAAATATTATTCATGAATTTACATATTCATTAAGGAAATGATTTTCTGATCTATCCAAATTCATAAATAATTATATAGAATACAACATGTTTAAGAAAACTCACGTTATGTCTCTCTTATAGCTCAATTAGGTCTCATATATACACATATGGAAACCTACCAAACCATCTGCAACATACTCATTGATAATATAAATAAAAATAGCCTCAGTTACATATAAAAAAAGGCTAAAAGTAATGCAAGCATTATTTACAGGGTGTTTAACAATTATTGGAAAAAAGCAGCAAACATTGGGATCTTCCCTGTTGACTTTATACTCTTTCTCTTTTCAGATTATTGCTGGGAAATAGTGAACATGTTGATATATTCAACCAAATATAGCGAAATCATGTCTTGGACGATGGAGCAGAAGGTCTTAGTTTTGAAATGCCTTTATAAACAAGTCTTTCAAGATTTTTCAGGTAAGATACAAAAGGAAGTTTAATTTCAAAACATTTCCAAGTTGGTCAAGAACTCTGAAGCTCATGGCACTTGTGAAGATGGTAGGTTTCTCAGCACCTGGGCTTCCGATAACAATCCGAACACCCAAGAATCTCACAAGGGTTCGAGTGTCAATATTTTGGGATTTCTGTATCTTCTGTTTGGTGCATTTTGATTAAGGAACTTTATCTTTATCGGATCCAGATCAAGTGCCAAATGACCCAGGCTGATATGGAAAAGAGGGTAGCCATGTGACAGGCGTTTTCATAAAAGATCACTCATAACAAGGGATTCTTGAATGATGTCAGGTTTTCAGATGAAACAAACTTTTTCTTGAATAATCATGTTAACTTCAAGAACTGGGTATTTTGAGGAAGCAAAAATGCTCACAGAGCCATTGGACATCCTTTGCATTCAAGAAGTGCATGGTATTGCTTGGCATCTCAAAGTAGAGCACCATTGGACCATTTTTCTTTGAAGATGACCAAGGTAACACAGTGGCATTGACAAAAGAGTGTTCTATTCCAGTGACTGAGCAATTGAAGTGAATGAGACCTTAATGAGGAAGAACAGTGGTTCCAGCAGGATGGTGCTCCTCCTCACACTGCTAATGTTTATCATGGAATGGTTCCATGAAATGTTTGGGGAGCATCTTATCAGCTGCAAAATTGAAGTGGAATGACACCTCACTTGCTTAACCTAAACCCTCAAGATTTCTTCATCTGGGTGTTCCTCAAGGACAACATCTACCAGTGTAACCCTCACACAGGCAGCCATCACTGAGAAGATGCAAGTGATCATCCAAAAGAAATGTGCAGGAGTCATCAACAGAGCTTGGACATCTGTAGCTTGTACTATCGAGCTCCTCTTGACATTTTTGGTTCATGTTAGAGATAAAGGGTTGCAGATTCTAAAATGTTATCCTTTCATTAAGTAATTTCCATTACTCTCATTATTTGTGGTCCTTGATTTGTGCCCGATCATTTTGTTTATTTATATAATCATTGACAAATAAGTTTTATCAGTTGTTTCATCAGAAATCTAATCTGTGATATCCTGACTTTTATAAACAATTAGTCAGAAATAAAAAATCTTGTTACAAAACAATTTTAGGAAGCTTACACAAACTTCCTTGTTATAAAAATTATAAAGTGCGTCGTGTTGCCAGAGTAGTTGTATATATTCAACTTAGTGTTTTGGATTTGTGGCTGGTGCAATGAATAGTTGTTCAGAATGAGAAAATGGAGACCAAAGTTCAAATTCCAGTCTAGTTCATTACATTCACTTACATACAAATAACCTTAGAGAAGTTATGAATCTATCTCCTCCCCATCTATGGGTTAAATAGTAGGACCTTCATCTAGAAAAATCATTATTATTCTCAAAACAATTGTTAATGTAATATTCACTTGTGAGGGAATTATTCTTACAATCTAATATGTTTTGACCTTAAATAACCAGCAAATGGTTGATAACTAATAAAAAAAAAAAAAATCAATTATAATTTTTTAGCTTGAGTAAAACTCAGGATGTTAAATGCTGATTTTCTAAGCTGGAATGAACTACTATTATCTCTTGATATTTTGAGTTTTGTTTAATGGCATATCAACCTCTGTGGGTTATTTAACGCCAAAGTTTGGTCGTATTGAGAAAATTGATTTAGCTAAATTTTGATGAAAAATTTTATTTTATTGTAGAAATTGAGGATGTCTTCTAGTTTTGTATTCAAAAATGTATTGCTGGTAATTATGTATTATGGCAATTTTTTTTTCTTAAAAAATGCATTGGTAATATTTTTCTTTCAAAAAATGTATATTTTTCTATAAAAGTCTATTTTTATGTTTGTATTTCTATAAAGAGTCTATTGTTATACTTTCATAGTGTTTTGACCTCAGTTTGGGAGTTAACTATTTGCCCATAGCTAGGACCCTAACAGGTGCTACCACTCCAAGTCAGGGTGGACCTGGGAACAACAGCAATTAAGAGGTGGTTCCATGCACCTCACAACCTCCTAATCATAGGTCTTGCTGCCAGCTGCAGTTTACTGTCATACCCAGGACCCTCTTGATATTTTGATATTGTGCCAGACTAAGCTAAGATTAATAAATAATTAGTTAATTTGTTATACAAAAGTCAAAACCAGTTTTCCCAAAAATTTATTTTTGCTCAGATATGATAAGTGACTACCCCATCTTCAAATCATTTGCATTTGTTTTGTGGCAAATATTTGAGCAAAAAGTCACACCTAAGAGGTTTTGAATGCATTTAAAGCAAGGTTTGGACACAGTTTTCAATCTGGACTTTGTTCAAAAGGTCAATGAGTAAATCCTGCGCAGCCTTGTGCACATGAAGGCCACTTGCGTTTGACTATTTCAGAGGTCAGTCTGAAGTATGTACAATGATTTTCATTTCTTGACTTTCACCTGACACATGAATTGCTTCAGTCAGTGATATTTCTATCTCAGTAAAGGATGAGCTCTGGCCTTTTGCATGTCAGAATGGTGGAATGATAAGAGAGAGGATGAAAGAAGCTGAGGTTTTAAGTTAGAACAATTTCAGATGTTCATGTCTAAAACTGTTGAAGTCAGAGTTTTTCATTAGGCCTTGTGTTAGTGAATATTATAAAGATGAGGATCATTTATTCATACTACTCTTGCGTTTGAGAAAAAAATTTAACTTCTAATAAATCTTTATCAAATTGGTGAAATTCTTATTTATATTTCTTGGTAGAATTTAAAGAAAAGAATTTGCAAAAAAATCCAATTTGAAAAATTGTTTATAACACTGAAAAAAGATTAATGATTAGCAATGTGCTGATTAAATATATTTAAATTTGTCTGTCTTCTATACGGTCTATTTTATAATTCAGTTCAATTGTATTTAGATATGCAGGATACAAGGGTTAAAAGGTTAAAAATTTAGCAGAATTTTAGTAATAGTTTTCTGAGGGAGAGAGAGAGAAGTGAAAAAGGAAAGGAGAGAGAGAGAAGTGAAA
This sequence comes from Ascarosepion bandense, assembly GCA_037127315.1. Taxonomy (NCBI): domain Eukaryota; kingdom Metazoa; phylum Mollusca; class Cephalopoda; order Sepiida; family Sepiidae; genus Ascarosepion; species Ascarosepion bandense. The sequence continues at coordinate 1,879,584 of JBBBDQ010001058.1, read as the reverse complement.
AAGGAAAGGAGAGAGAGAGAAGTGAAAAAGGAAAGGAGAGAGAGAGAAGTAAAAAGGAAAGGAGGAGAGAGAGAAGTGAAAAAGGAAAGGAGAGAGAGAGAGAAGTGAAAAAGGAAAGGAGAGACAGAGAAGTGAAAAGGAGAGAGAGAGACAGAGAAGTGAAAAGGAGAGAGAGAGACAGAGAAGTGAAAAGGAGAGAGAGACAGAGAAGTGAAAAGGAGAGAGAGACAGAGAAGTGAAAAGGGGAGAGAGAGAAGTGAAAAGGGGAGAGAGAAGTGAAAAGGGGAGAGAGAGAGAGAGAGAAAGCAAAAACATAGAAAGAAATAGAGACAAAAATGAAAAAGTATAAAACTGCCTAGAATTTTATTTGTTTTTGTCTGAAGAATTTGAAAACTAAAAATGTTATTTAAACAAAACACTGAATGTTTTTCTTTCAAAATTTTATTCTGAGAATTGTTATTAATTAATCATAACAACAGAATGTGTTTATCATTTTTTGAAACTGCCATGTATTGTAAAAATAACTTTTTTCTTATTTTTACAGCAAGGATCAATGCTTCTGTTTCATAGTTCAGATTTGGCAAATAATCTTTGAAAATTTATAACAAAAATGATAGACTTTCTCTGTGTATCAAATATACAGGCAAGAAGAGTGAAACTTTAAACTCAAAGCATCCCCACTCCCAATACATTAACTAAATTGGTGATGGCGGCAGACTTACTTCTTTTTGGTGGGTTTCCTCAAGATGACAAACCTCAGACAGGATTGCATGATAACATAACCTTTGACCTTAGTGCTGGTTTGTAACAACACCTCAGCTAATCTAATTTGGCCTTCTGCTAAGCCAAAATAATTTGAGATACTTCCTGTAACTTCCAGGATAAAATTGTTTCAAATGATAGGCAAGTACTTTCATTAAACACCCAGCAACATTACTTTATACTGATTAGACCATTACTAGGTCAACACCAGCCACATCGTCTAATATCAGCAAATACGGACCTCCACGATTTCATGTGTATCTAATCTAAAAATGGGGCCCACCAGTCATGTAGTTCTCTTTGAGTAATAATGTCTCATTTAATCTACAGTCAGTTAAGTTCCATATGTGATACACGCTTTAGCTGATTATGTCTTGAAAGAGAGATGACTGACTGAGCTGAAGATTATCCCGCAGTAGGTTGCCATTGCTTTTTGCGGTAGACTCATTGCCAGTCTGTCCTATTATTTAACCCATAACTGGAGGGAAGAGACGGATTAATACCTTTCCCAAGGGTATTTGGGCATAAGTGAATGCAAGGAATTCAACTGGAATTGGAACTCGGCTCCCCGATTTTTTGTTCCAAGTTGATATCCACCGCACCACAGTACACTTATAAAATATTTGTGCTTCTTACGATGCTATGGTTAGAGTTTTGCTTAAAAATAAAATAAAACAAGACTTTAGGTTATCAATCATTCCATTGTCTGCCATTATAATTTGTATGCGAAATTGCCTTAACAAAAATGAGAAGAGCGTAAAGCAGGACATCTTTATCCATGACAATCGCATGCAGAAGGGGCAGGAGCAGAGGATGCAACAACCTTCAGTATCCTTATCAGGCAGGCATCCAATCAAAGAGGGAAATCTAAATCTAATCTAAATCTAAACTTATTTATAAATGGAACTTTGTGAGTGTGTGTGTGTCCATTGCCTATAGACTCCGAAATGGCTGAACCGATTTTCTTGAAACTTTACACAGTTGTACTATAAGCATCTGCGAGTGTCCTTAGCTAGGTTTTGTGTTGAGGTACCCCCGATAAATATCGAAAATTGATAACTGAAAAAATCAGGTTATAGAAGGAGTGGTCCGATTTTAATCAAATTTCATACACTCTTAGACAAAGACAAACGATATTCAGAAGTTTCAAGGCTGCAGTTCTTACAATTGTGCAGAAAATCGAAAATATATATATAAAAGGCAAGATGTTTGTGTGTGTGTGTGTGTGTGTGTGTGTGTTTATCTGCCTGTATGTCTGTATTTTTTTCAGCCCTTTTATTTTATTTTTTGCTTTGGGTTTGGCTCTAAGTAGGTAAAACTGTAGTTCTTAGTCTCAGTGATGATACCATTTACTCAGAGGACTTATTTAGCCTTCAAAATTCAGTTGACAACAAAAAAAACTTATTTGATATTGATACCAGGAAATCAAAATTTGACTTACATCCATTCATTTTTTTTTTTCAGTCTACGGTTTTGCTTTAACTGGAAACAACTATTGCTTTTTAGTCTTTCGTGTCAATGTCCAAAGAGTCTGAGCTCCAAGACCATGGATTAGTTTTAAAGCTTTTATTACACCCGAGCAATGCCAGGCTATACTGCTAGTTAAAATATAATTTTAATAAAGTGTTTATTATGTTTCATCTATTTTTACTTATTTAAACTGTGTTCCCTTTTTACACTTCTCAGTATTAGGCTCTCTACTTGACACTTAATGCTAGACAACCAAGGAGTTGGCGTCAGGCATCACCAAAACATCTAAATGTTACTGGTTTTTGATTAAAGCAAGATGATCAATGTTAGAGAATAGAAAGAATGACAAACTTGGACATTCATGACCTCCAAAAATTCAAAGTTCCAAAAGAGCAGTTCTTTCATTGACACTGCTATAATTATTATTTTAACTGGATTCATTGCTCAGCATTTGGTTTAAAGAATAATGATTAGAATTATAAGGAAACCTAAACAGATGAAAGGGAATTTGCACATTTTTTATTCTTGAGAATTTACAACAAAAATATTAAACACTATCAGATTGTTTATTTACAAGAATAATTTTATATTTACACCATTCTAAAAACTAAAGCAATTAAAACTAATGCAATATTTATCATTTACCAATTTATAAAGAAATAACCACAAAAATATTTTATTAAAAAATTTTCTCCCGTTTCCGCCTGTGGAATTCCCTTCCACATGTCTGCTTTCCGACAGCTACAATCTCCAGGTGTTTAAATGTAGGGTCAATAGACACCTCCTATTACAATAACTTCCAATTATTCTTCCAACACTCATCTACCCAACCCACATTGGTATCCTTACCTGCCTATCACCCACCCTCTGACATTTCCTATATTTAACCGTCCTTTCTCCACTCTATGTAGCCCCCTGTGCAGTAGTGGCAGTGAAATGCCTTGCTCTGGGTGAAATGCTTATAAAAAAATTTAAAAAAAATTATGAACATTTATTAAATTATTAAAATATGTGAACCAACTATAAAGGAATTCTTATTAGTTAGCATTTTATAAAGTTTGAATCAATTGGCAATTAACCAATGTTTTGCCAACATTTTCAATAAAAGAGTAACAGAGTTTATTATTTTTGTTGACAAATTTCAAAAGCAAAGAAAATTTTTAAATAATAATGGTGTCAATGAAAAAAAAAACACTCAAAACAAACATCGTTTTGACACTCCATTTTTTGTGGGCAGGAAGATCTAAGTTTTCTGAAAGAGCAAATAGAAAAAGCAAAGGACACAGCAGATCAACTAATGGCTGACTAGTCAAAATAGGGAAAATATTTAAATCTTCACAACTAGCTGAATTTAAAATCACAAAATTTCATTCTGAGTGAATTTAGTTCTTATTCTTAAAAGATTACTAGCTGAAGATACAGTGTAACCCGGATATAAGAAAGTTGTCGGGACCGGATAAGAGTTATCATATATCCGGGTTTCTCTTATCTCCTAGTTTGGTTTATTTTATATACATGACCACAGGCTCTAATTTGGGAGCAGAGAAAGTTTCTCTTATATCCGGGTTATAAAATAGTTTGTATGAAAAAAAATTTAAAAAAAAACGGAGCTCAGAGAGAAAAGAGAAGGTACACTTATTTTGTTTGTTTCTGAAAAATTAAAAATACTTTTCTATCTTTTCCATTCCCGGAAGTTATTTGTGTGTGTGTGTATGTGTATATATATATATATAACGTAGAATATTTTGTATTTATGTCAGGTAAATTCCAATAGAGATGAACTCAAAAAAATCTCAATGTTAAATTTATCTATTTAACAGAGTAATATAATCTAAAAAATTTTTTTTAGATATTCTACAATTTCATGGGTAATATGTATTTTGCAACAAACCTGCTGCTTGTCAGACCCAAAAGCTATAACAGTTAATATTCAAAATAATCCAAAAGAAAATCACATCCAGACACGCACATGCCTATATCAAGAATGACATGTCATAGAATCGCATTACAAATTTACAAACTGCGTTTGCTGTTTTTGGTAACTGTTATTGTTACTTAGCAAAGTTTTATGTCAACACAAGAAAAAATTGTCGCTGATGGTGGATGTTTTTATGTTAACGTCCTTGTAACCTCTCTGAAGATGGCTCATGTGAGTCAAAAGCTTAGAACCAACTTAAAAAATTATCCAAATGTTGGAGAATTTTTGTCTTTATTTTCAACTGAAATTAAAGCCAAAATACGATGTTTAGAACAGCTCATGATTAAACATAATAGACATTCATTGTCTCTTCTTTTATTTAACAGTATATGTTTAGGAAAAAAAAAATATATGAATAAATGAATAAGAACAATGAAAATAAATGCAATGTTCAAAAAATTAATGCTTAATATAAAAATAGAGCAATGAATAGTATTAATTATTATGTTAGAACATGTGAAAACTATAAACTTGTACATTTTGTTTTGACATTGAAAGAACAATGTCTTATCAGGCACTTAATGATGATGGTAATAAATGTTTTATTTTTAAAAAATGTCGAAATAAAATATACAATTTTGGAGTAGTTTGCAGGTTTCACATGTTTTAACGTAGTTATGATTGAGCTCTCTAGAGAAGAAAATTAAAAAAAACAAAAAACAGTTACCACTTCCGCAATTTATGTATTACTCTTCAGCAATGAATTGAGTTTTTGGTGACTGGCATATGCATACCCTGCTTATATACAACACGCTAAAATTTCCCTTGTCTGATTCCATATGCCTATGGCTTAGGGGTTAGCAATTCTGACTGACACCAAATCAGTTGAATTTTGATCCTAGCCAGAAGCAAGTGGATGTCTAACCACACTGATGAGCTGTGATACAGCAAAAGAGGCTTATATGTGGATGACGAATATATATATATGGGGACATGCCTTAGGAGAGAGACTGCAAGTTGCAAAACCATGATACTGGAGTACCATTCTTGGAGATTGAGATTCTAACAAGTAAATAGTTTGTGAGACCCACTTCACAAATTTGGGGAATCAAATAAGAGTTAACTTCAGTACACCAGTGAAGGGCCAGTATATCTATCTCTGTATGACAAACATTCAAGTTAATATATGTAAACTTGGACAAGCTCAAGGTCACAAGAGTTAACCGTTCATCAACAACACACGATACTAGAAATCTATGCTCTACAGCAGAAACCTAAATGCATTTTAAATCTGAAGATAAGAAATAATAAACGAGAATTAATGTGTGGAAGCCTTTGTTGTGAGTAAAAAAAAAAGAAAGCTTGTATACAAGAAATCAATTTTGTATAAAAGAAATAAATTTGTAAGGAAGAAATCTATGCAAGTTTGATTGAAGAGTTGTTGGTTGAAATGTTGTATGGTTTGAAGAGAAATTTGTATTGGCGGTGTGGATTTATGTGGGACTTCCTCTTACCAGGTTAATAATCTCTCTTCAATAGTTTTTCAATACAGACAGATTTTTATCTTTGTGTTTAATGGTGGACTACAAAGCCAAAACTTTTACATGGATCTTTTTTTTTTTTTTACACTAGAGAAAAGAAAAATAAACAGTTATACAAACATAAGTAGATTTTTACTAATTTGATAATCAAGAAGTTTTTTTGTTTTTTTTTTCATTTGCCAAAATGTTGGAATTAATTGTCAATAGAATCTTAAAGATTTCTGCTTGAAATTGTTTCTGCCTTTTTGTTTCCTTTGTATAATTGAAACAAAGAGATCAGGAAAAGAAAAAATTAACAGCTGCAAAATGTAAATAGGAATCAATAATAAATTGACTTCTAAAGAAACAAATTTCACACTCCCACGCAGATATTAAAGGTTTATGTAGATATTTCCAAGATTTACATGTATTATTCATTCAGAATGAAAAAAAAAAAAGTGGGGAAAAGAAAACATCAGAAATGCAAATAATATTTGCACAGAAATACATACTCATATATTATGCAAGTGCTGTTATTAATTACATATACAGTCAATACATTTTACACACACAGTGATATCCAGAAGCAATATGGATTTATGCATGCAAACACATTCTGAATAATATATAGACATATGAAGTGCTACCCCAAAGTTTCAGGAATTTGGACTGAATGTAGTAAGTCTTTGCTGTAAATATTTTAGAGCAAATAAATAAAATTTGTATCTCATACCACAAGAGATTGTTATGCCATGTAGCAACTGAATACACCACTTAAACCAAAGACATCACCAAGAATTAGTTCTTTATCAACCTACCACCACTGACCTTATTCTTAAGCCAGAATGCTTGCTTTTCAATAGTAACTTTGCATCATATCTTTGACTGACTATGTTTGCAAGCACCTGAATAAATGAAAATCCTAATGAGCAATGTCTGGTGAATATGGCATCCCAGCCAAGCTGCAACAGTTATTGCTGGATTACCAAAGAAAAGTTCCTAATTGAAAATACCTTTCTTGTTCAATAATTCTGAGAGTTTTTCTTGAATTGCTGTCTTTAATTTGTCCAATCATGAGAAGTACTTTTCAAAATCAATTTGACTGTTTACTTTGCAGAAGCTCATAGTACAGGATTCCTTTCCAATCCAACCAGATGGATAGCATCAAATTCTTAGGATAAAGTCCTACTTTTGTAGTGGCTAAAGTTGGCTCAACTAGCTTACCCAAGGATCTTTCTTGTCGAACATTGTTGTAAGTAAACCATTTCTCCTCACCTGTCACAATTTGCTTAAAAAAAGGTACATTTTCATTGCATTTATAGATCAAATCACAAATAGAACTGCAATCCAAAAGATGTCTTGATTTGTTTATCATCTGTATGTGGGGTGGGGTTCTGCTTGAGTGTTCATCAATTAGGCTACAATCACCAACTGTAAACTTAGCAAACCACTTCCATACAGTTCTGTCAGCTAAAGCACCTTCACCATACACAGCACATATCTTTTTGTTGCTTTCAAATCATTTTTACCTTTATGCTAATAAAGAAAAGTATCAAGTGTCTAAAATGTACCTTATATTCATCCGTTTTCATAGGAATGCAAAATTGATACAAATCAAGCAATTTTTAACTCTTTTTCTCAAGAGAGATTTTGAAGTGGGCACTAATTGGAAATGTAAGCATAGTATATCTGTTGATAAATTTGATATGTTTTAACATATTTGAACATGAATGACTAAAAATCGACACAAGCTTTCTAGACAATCCTATATATATGTGTGTGTGTGTGTGTGTTAGGATATAGCTTTTTTAGAGATTTATTAAAAGACCAATGATTTAAAAAAATCCAAGTGATAGTATGTTGATTAAGGTATGATTTCATTGGTCAGATACATGTTATGTATGATAAAACAATGGATGAATATTAAATGTAGAAGAAAAAAAACTTGTGTCTGTTTAAGTGTATGTGACAATGCATAATAAAAACACCAGATGTCTATTATGAATGTAAGTATATGTAAGCAAAAATAATGTGTTAAGTGCATCTTAACCATAGAGGAACTAAGTGTGTGTATATGTCGATAACATTAGTATGTGTGAATGACAGTAATGAAATACATTTCCGTTCAAAATAAGTAACAAGTATTGTACAAATGTGTCAAGTGATGGAACAAATTTTCTTTTTAAATAAAATGGTATTTGGAGGTGTGTCAATAGTGTTTAATCAAAAATGAGAATTAGGTAACTATGGAGTTGAAGATCTGGATTGCGAAAAGAAGCTGAATTGTCTAGTGTGAAGGCATGTCACTTTTTAATTTTGTCTGGGTAAGATACATAGTGGGACCTTAGACCATTTAAAAGGACAGACAATGATTTTTAACAGCAGGTTGGATTTTAGGTTTTTTTTAAAAAAATTAGATTTTGTACTACCTCCTGAGTAAAAGGGCTGGAATGTTTTGGCTAGAGTAAGGATTAAATAATTATGGTATACTAAGGTCTATTGTAGTTAAGAAAACTAAGTATTGTGTGTGTCATTTATTTTAGAAAATTATTTTAAGTTATATTGCAGCATAAGTTATAAATGAACCATTGTAATTTATTAGATTTTAAAGAGAATTATTTTGTCTTGGTAAGATACATTGTGGAACCATACTTTATTTAAATGGGTAGACAATTTTTAACAGCAGGTTGAATCTTAGGTTTTTTTAAATTAGATTTTATGCTACCTCATGAGTAAAGGGGCTAGAATGTTTAGTTTTGAATCAGGATTTTATATGTGTGTATATATATACATATATATATATATATATATATATATATATATATATATATGAGAGTTTTGTAATTTGATTAAAGCATTGTGTATATTAGGTGTATGGATAGGTCTCGAAGGCTATCACAATGCATTTAGTAAAATAGGTTAAGAAGGTGTTGGTTATTACCTATTTATTATTCATTAATATTTCGAGATCAAAGTCTTATCTTCAGAATGTTAAAAGCCAAATCCTACTATCGGTCAACACACACATATATACACCATAAATGCACACATGCTCAAACATACTCACTACAATTAATGACAGCAATAGCAGCGAAGGATGACCATTCATTTAAAAGCCACGGTCCACAAGTGGACGTGAAAACAAACTCATCTACCATTCTGAAGATGAGACTTTAATCTCGAAATATTAATGAATAATAAATAGATAATAGCCAACACCTTCTTTACCTTCCTTTATTTTACTAAATGCATTCTAATAACATTCAAGACCTACCCATATATATATATATATAATTGCTATCAAATAACTTAAATAACTAATAAAATGGATCTTTATAAATATAGGTTGTTTTTTTTGTTTTTTTTACAAGAAGTGAATTTAATAAAATCTTTTAGAAATATGCAAAAACTGAAAAGTTGATCCCAAATAAAACCAAAATTGTGTTTCTTTCTGTAAAGCATTACTGAGCGTGAATTTCAGAAAAGTTAATCAGGGACAGAGGCATCATAAAGTAGCACACACAGTGAGAAAGAAATTCACTACTTAGTAATTATACCTCTACAAATTATTATTTAGCCATAAAAATTGATAGCCAAAATTAGAGAAAGAAATTCATTGATGAAAAGAGAAAGTAAAAGTTAGGAGAGAGACAAATAGGCTCCAACCCAGATCCTAGTTGCAAAGGTAGCACTGTGAGCTGCAATAATGATACAACACAAGGTTATTGTATCTAGTTGTACGTACACTTCTAGTAAACTGCTTGGGACTCTGTTGTGAGGAGCAGGTAGTATAAGTAGTGGAGGAAGTGTAATGGCAACACTACTGAGCTAAAAATTGAAACAATTATTTCAAATAAACATTGTATACTCAACAGAAACGAAAAAGATAAAAATCCCTCAAAATAATTAAAAGATAAATGAATCTATCAAGTGTAATTCTTTTAGGGTTCTATCTTATATTGGGGTTTGCTCAAGACATTAATTCCTGATCCTTTCTTAAAAAAGACATGTTAGTAAAAGAGTTTATACAGGTGGGGTCAAGAGAGTGCTTAACAAATCAATATTGAAAACAGAATTCAAAATTATCAATGATAGAAAGAGAGAGTAAACTCTAAATACAGAATGGATATATATTTTATGATATTCAATAAAAAATATGTACTTCCTTCATTTCAGAAAGAAATGTTATTGGACATATAAGTATCCATAATAATAATAATATTGATAATATTTAAATAAGTATTAGACAACGTACAAGTATTGGTAGTCTATGGTGTCTGGGTAAACAGTATAATGCAAGAACTTGGGGTAATTTTAGCTACATTTTAGGGAAAGAAATTTGAGGGGGTACTCATATACTCTGTGTGTGTGTGTGTGTGTGTGTGAGAGAGAAAGAGAACTCAAAGATGAGAAAAAATATCAGATGTCCTCAATTAATGTAATTTTTTTGACGTTAAAAAATCTTGCATTTTCAGTGACTGATTGCACTATACAAAGGTAAGCTTTTTTGGAAAGGTTAAAATTCATGTAAAAAAAAATTCAGGGGTCACACTATACATTGTCAACTTATACATGAGTACAATGATTTTCCAAGCTTGGCTTAGTGGTGTTACAAGGCCGAAAGTATGGCAGACCCAGTAAGGATTGAACTCACTACTCAGTCATAACTGTTCTAGTGAGACAAGCTTGTTAACCATTACACCATGTCAAGATGCCAAAAATGTTTTTCTAAGTGTAGATTATATGTGACACAAGGCTGAACATACAGGGCACTCAGTGAAGATCAAACTCATTACTCAGTTGTAAATGTTCTAGTGAGAACAAGCTTACTAAACATTACAAGTTGAGGTGCCCTTCCTTCGTAAAATAAAGACGGAAGCTGATGATGGTTCACCTGAAATAGGCCTAAACTTCTGATTCACCATAAAATAATGTGTCTGCCTTAATTTTTCTTATATTTGCTCTATATGTATTTATATGCATATATGCTTAGAGCTCTTTTAGAGAGTTATTCTACCACTGTATCTACAGAATACTCCTTTGGATTCTTCTATACCCACACTACATGCTGAGATATATATATATATATATATTAATGCAGGTTTCATTGAATAATATAGACAAGTTTTGTCTATTAATTTTGAGTATGTACGTGAGAAAAACGCTTGTTGATAACACGTACATACTCAAACAAGAAAATAATAAGCAGAAACTAAAAATCCTCGAAGCACTCTACATTAAACAATTTAAACCTGGTTTGAATACAATCAATTTCGATATTTCCAACAACGTACTCAAATGTCTGTAATCAGACCAGGGACCACAACACCACTATTTTGTCACTGTCTTCGGCCATCCGCCACGGTAGGGATGGACTTATATTTTCAATTCAATTATCTTTATTGTTAATAGCTTAAATGTTCTATGTTTACTGTGTGTTAATATTTACTCTTTGATAATGGCTTATGTGAGCCGAAAGCTTAGACCCGATAAAAAATTCAACAAATACTGTGATTTTTTGTTGTCTTTTAACGACATCACCACCAAGTATATCAGACGGTATGAACGGATCCTACACAAAATTAATAGACAAAACTTGTCTATATTATTCAATGAAACCTGCATTAATGAAAAAATGCTGCCAAAATACCCACAATATATATATATATATATATATATATATATATATATATATATTGTAATCTCATTTTATACCCAGATGATTTAAAAGAAAAGTTTTTGCTTCTTGAATTCACACATTAAAGCATTGTCATTTTTTTTATCTGACACAAGGTTATCAAGTAATGAGACACACATAATCACTGACTTGTTAAGTGAGCACACCAATATTTATCCTTTGGATGAATGTACTTGGCAGAAATTTGACGTTTAGATAACATTTTTTTTCTGGCAGGTTTCAAGTTAGCTGAAAAATACTTGTATTTATCTTCAGAAATTCACAAGTGTTTTTTCTTTTATGCTTAAATATGTAATAAGAGTAGTGATAGTAATAGTACTTCCTATAAAGGGTTCATACAAACTAAACAAGTCCTAGATATCATGATTATCAATGGATATATCAGCCACTTTCACCTTTATTTACTATGTGGGATTCATAGAAGTGAATGTTTCAGTCTATCCACTTTCAATATTTGTATCGGTAAAAAGACAAGGTGTCTTGGAATGTCATTCAAAATGGTCATAACTTTTGTTTGAATCTTCTCAGTGGAAAGAGATTGTTAGTCATGAAAATCAGGATTAAAAATATTTTTAAAACCTATAATAAAACCACAAAAAATGTATGATCAACTATCATAAATTTTACTTGATAGAAGAATCGGATGATCTTTGTGTCCAACAGAAAGCATCATGGTAGGCAAGAAACAGTTTATAAGAAAGTACTCCATAAATTTGGCCTCATGCCAGAGTTAGTTAAGACTAAGAAAATCAATGACATATATTGAACTTTGAATGGCATGCTAGTCTTGGCAGCAGGTTTATTTCTGATTAGATACACTGAAAAGTTGGCCTTGTTCCAGACTTGATTTGTCCAAATTGATCAGTCAGGTAAAGAGGCAAGTCTTACAAAATTTGTAGATACAGTGGGGCCTCAATAAGTTCAAGGATACCATTGGTTTGTTTTTGGAACTTTGCCATTTCCCTTTTCCTAATTGATCCAAAAATTCAATGGTTTGAGTTTATGGCAAAAGATCTCAGAAAAAAAAAAAAATAAAGTGGTGTTAATCATTATTGTAATAGACATAAATCACTTTGAAATGATGGATGAGCTGATTAACATTTGTATGGCATTGCAACAGCTAAGGTTTTCTAAATTTATTTGCATGTTTAAGTGCATGTGCAAATATTTGTTTTATTTATTAAATTTTTTTTTAATGTAGCAGCTTTTCTGGCTTGAAAATTGGCTTCAAAAATAGTTAAACTGAATTAGAACACTATTTTGGGGTGCTGAAGACAAACCCAAACTAATTTCCTCATCTTCATTTTTAAAGATGTTCCTCAATCTTTCTCAGAAGTCCTGCTTGAACATTGTTCATGATGTCTGACTCGGATGACAATTGTAAAACAGGTTTCTTTCTCATTAGTAAATGTAAAACTAGATCAATGATGTTGCATACACTTGAGGCAGATAAAAGAACATACCCCAGTCAAAATTTTATTATCAAAACAAGGATGGGAATACTAATGAAAATTCTCAGGCAACAAGCATTACAAGTTCATAAACAGAAGTTTATCATTTTTGTTTACAATGACAATTTCACCTGTTATTCATTAATACTTTTTTAGTTTCATGCCTTACCATAGAACAATACTTACAAGAATGAAAACATGTATTCCCTGATCACTGACAATCATTTAAATTAATTTATGCATTGTATACAGAATGGGAGTCAAAAATGGACAATTTGGAGGGTACTTATTCTACCCACAAGAAATATTTCAGATTGAAAATGTGTAAAAATAAATGAAGGAATGGTGAAGTAATAGTGATGTTAGTGGGAAGTGATAACAAAAAGCAAAAATTTACCTATAAATATTGGTTTCAAATATAGTCAATACTAAAATATGTTATTTCATAATTGCCCCTACTGCCGAAATAGGCACTGTCCATCTAAATCTGACTGGAATAGGCACTGTCCATCTAAATCTGACTGGAATAGGCACTGTCCATCTAAATCTGACTGGAATAGGCACTGTCCATCTAAATCTGACTGGAATAGGCACTGTCCATCTAAATGTAATTAAAATAGGCTGAGTTCATCTACATATAATCAAAGTTTTCACAGATTTTTTTTCAATAAATTCTATTTGTGATATAAAATTCATGTCAATAAGGAGAAGAGTGTCAAGAATTTATTTATAGCATGAAAGACAAAAAGAAATTCTGTATTCAAAATATTCTCTCAATAATGATTGTGTGGCAAAAAAATGTCAGATGTTGGAGAATTTTATTCCAAGGTTTTAGCATAAAAACATTCCACCAAGTGGTATCATTTGTTTATAAGAATAGCAAGTAGATTTCTGCAGGAAGGTAAAGTGAGTGTGACCATTAGAAGGTTTTAAGCTCAATACAGTTCATTCAACAATGAAATAATTTCATCATCTGTATACCTGGCTATTGAATGAAACATTGCATGAGAATAACAGATGTTAGATATCGTCTAATGTCAGCTATTAATAGCAATTTGCTTTTATGCTCTTCCACAGCAATGCAAAAAGACTTGGGATTATAAATACTTATTGAAAACATTAACAAATATCACTTTATAAATGAGGAAATTAAAGTCATTTTCACAAATTATCCAAAAAATAAAATCTAAAAAGTATGAAAACTTGTGAAAAATCTATTTTTGATGCTCCAATCTGATTATGTTTGAAAAATTAAATTTATAAGAATCTATCCAAGGATTAATTTCAACCCAAAAGGCTTTTTTAAACATGTGAAAAATGTATTGATACATTTAAGAGACAAATAAAGATATCATGTCTATTTTTTAGGTTTGAATATTATAATCTACAGAACATATATGGTTAAAGTTTTGGGAAAATTGAAAAAAAAAGAATTTGATTTGCTTTTTTTTTACTTAATTTATACAAATTAACTTTTGTAAAAGCATTGAAAGTTGACCAATACTTTTGAGGAGAAATTTATCTGAAACCATCAAAGGAGAACAAAAACAGTCATTCTTATGTCACTCTTGAGAGTAATCATTCCTCCAAGAGCACCAATCTAGTCTTTGCTCTGTGAAGAATTTTCTAATTTTGAATATGTGTAAGGCTCTAATCTTTCTTCTGAGGGTAAGGCTCTGGTCTTTCCTCTGACTATTTTGTTATTCGGCATATGGATTGCAATACAAAAATGATAAAGATTTATAGACAGCACATGTAAAGAGATTTTCAGGCAATATTCTCATTATTCCACTTTTTTATTTTTAATTGATTCTTCATCTTATGACCCTTTGTTCTTCAGTTGTTAGTGATTTGTAAGTTTATGAAAAAATAACATTTTGTTTTAAATCTCAACTTCCCTTGTAAAGTACTATGGGTGAATGAAATGTTATACTTTGCAATTCTTTGTACAACTATTCAGCAGTGATTATGATTATTAACAAGTTCTAAAATCTCATTTACTTCTACAACTGTTCAATATAGCATGTCTATAAGTTACATACAAATGTTCAGAGAGGTAAAGAAAATATATAGAAAAGGTACAAGAGGAAGATGTTTGCATTACTCATTATTATAAAAACAATGTGTATTGAATAAATCAAGATGAGTAGGAGAAGTCATAATTTATAAAATCATTTTGTTTAAAAATCATTATTTTTAATATATTATTGGTTATAAAAGAATAAAAATGTATATAGCATTGTTTCTCATTTAAAATACTTTTTAAATATCCCAATAATAAAAATGAACCCTGTCTTATTGTGTTACTATGACATGATAATTAGAATGTGATAATATATTTAGAAATTTTGTAGAGGCAAACATCTAGCTTCAATAAAACAATTCTGGGATTCATTTTCACTTATTAGCAAAAACTTTAAGTACCATATTTCCTGCTACTTAAAGTTGCTATTTCTTTCCTGAAACAAGCCAGGAAAATTTATTCTACAGGTCAAAGTTTACTTTATTTTACACTGCTGTTTTTCTTTTCTTTTGAATTTTATAAGTCAAAATTGAGGTCCATCTGTGAAGACAGAGAATATATTAAGTTTCAAAGTAGATGCTGCTATGTCAATTTACAATGTTAACATGTCACCTAATTTTAGTCTGTTAATAAAAAAAGATGAGAAAAATTATGTGCAGTACATAATTATGTCATATGAAGAGATGACAGCATATTTTAAGGTGTGAATATTTAGGAAAAAAATGTCCTTAACTTTTTCAACTGTAAAAAGCATGAGATTCCATTACATTTGGAATTGTTTGAATTTGTTTTCTCTTGAAGAAAAAAAAAACTATGCACAAAGTATATTTAAAAAGAAATTCTATTAAAACAGAAATGTATAATGGTTCAATAGAGATTTGATGCCACTTGATTTTAAAAAACAACTATTGGTTCTGGTACTAAACACAGATTAAATAGACCTAAGAAACTTGAGGATTGTTTTCAGATTTAATTCTCTACTTTCTATGGATACATTACAAAAAAAAAAAAAAGAAAAAAAAAAAGGAAAATGTCATTTATCTATGGTAATGAATTAAAGTGTCATAAATATACTAGTTTATCCACATTCTCAAAATGATGACGTTTTGTTTAGTCTTTTATAAAAAGGTTGGTACATATGAGTTTTTAGACATTTAAATAAATTTATTTAAAATTGGTCTGCAAATCACATTGAAGTGTGAAACTGACACTCACCATGCAGTGTTGATACCTATGTTCATACTTACACATACTAAAATATTTGAATATGGATATTATCTATCAATAATTATGGGATGATTTATTTATAGATCACCACTTCTGCAAAGGTGTAGTATATATGCACTTTCCTTTACTTAGTATTTGAAAATTAATTTTTACCATGTTTTTCAAGCAAAAGAAAGCAAGCATGGTGGATATGCCACTTACTTGCTGACTTCCTCATTGGATGTTCAAAACCAAAGCTGTAAAACATTACCACCAAAAACATATATATATATATATATATATGGCAGATTAGAGGGATATGAAAAATGTTTATGTGCTTAGGAAAGGGTTGTTGTATTCAACCTGAGGTCCTTCATAAAAATAGGAAATAGCAAAGCATTTGCTTGGATCAGTTAAAGTGGGGGAGGATTATGTCCACAAAATATTTTAATGTCTAGGTAACTTTCCGAAATAGAGTCATGGCCTTGTGCCAGACTGAGATAAAGTTAGAGAAAAACGAATATGCAGATAAAAACCTTAAATCAAGGAAACAACAAATCAATTTGAATTTAGGAGAAAAGTTTGAGTTTTTTTTAAATCAATTGAAAGTTAAATCAACAACAACAACAAAAAAAAAAAGAACAAACTTTAAAATGAAAAATACACACATTTAAATTTTTTTAAAGTATAAAAAGTAAATTTGAAATTTAAAATTAAATGTAAACATTTTCATTAAAACAAAAAATATTTTCACTTACTCAATGTGTATTTTTTCCATCTGGAAAACATTGGTTTCTCAGCAGACGACAAAAAATCCGGGCAAAAGATGGAGACAGTCGGGGCCGTAGAGATAAACAAAGGAGGACAAAATCCTCGGAAAATTGACAACAACTGACGCCAGTTTGATTGGATTTGTTTCAGTAATAAATGCCAGGCAATAGGAACCATAGGAGAAGAAGATAAATCAACAAAAATGATGATATAAAGTTGGAAGTTAGCGATGATGACAGGGATGGTGGTGTTCCTCTTTTTTGTTGCTTCTTTGCTTTCTTCCCAATGATTCGAGCAAAACGATTGTCGAAGATGAAAAACTGGTGTTGGTGAAAATGAAGGAAATAATATTCTGGTTTGAAGTGAGGTGGCAACAACAACAGAGAAAGAAATTAAGCTCACTTCAGACATTCGAAATTTAATAATTAAAAAAAAAAAAAATTACCAGATGAAAAAAGAAGAAAAAATCAGTAAGTTTCGACAAGAAATCGAATTTGATTTAATCTTTTCCTTTTTACTAACAATAATTAAATGGATTGAACTGAAAATTATTTTTTCATACTTTTAGTTTTAAAATACATTTATTAGTTCCTGAATTATCAGAGAAAACGTTGATCAATATTTTATTTTCCTGAATGCTTTTGTTTTCCTGATTGCTTTTTCAAATTCAGGAAGAAGTAAAAAAAAAAAAAAAAAAATACAACAAACAAACCAAATAAGATAAAAACCCCAAAAGCCAGGAACAAAAACACGAAAAAACCAAACAAAAAAAAACAAAAAACCCTTTCACACCTGTTTTCCTAGTTACGTTTTTGTTTTTTTTTTAATTAGGATGATTTGAATTTCTATACAAAGTTTATGTATAGAAATATAAAATAATTAAAAAATTCTTAAGTCAGAATGTATAAAAAAAATTAAAATTAAGAAATTCAACTTCGTTATTATTTTTTAGTATTTTTCGTGATTTTAAAAACGTAAATGAGAAAAATAATCTTAATTTTTTCTGTTGGTTGAAAAAAAACTTCTTAGCGAGTTAACAGATAAGAAAATCTGAAACAATTCTTTTAAAAATCTCTGAAATGCACGATCATTATTCTGTCTCGCTCTGTGTTTTTGTTTTTATAAAATTCTCATAAATTGGAATTTTTTGGAAGAAAGGAACAAGAACAAGGAATATCAGGACTGGCAAAAAGAGAGAGAGAGAGAGAGAAAATAAATAAATAAAAAGAACTTGATCATATAATAACGGCCGGTATCACCATTTTAAAGGAGGTTCTCAAAGCAGGTATATTTTCAAATTTAGGGGTACTTTCCCGAAGCCACCACTTTTTTCCCCCCACAATTCTTTATCAGTTTTTAGTAGAATTGTTTATCGAATCTACCTCCTCCTGAGGGACTGGTGTCAATAAATAATCCAAGAAGACAGTTGTTGATGTTGGAAGAATTAGCAGTAGCGATAGTAGTTGCAGGTGTGGTCACAGCAGTGATGAGGATCTGGCCAGAAAGCAGCAGCCTCCCTTCCTGGGTTGCTCTAGTAATTCTTTTTTTCAATAGAAGTAGTACTAATAGTTGTTGTTAGTAAGCTCCCTAACAGTATGGATGGACGTGTGCTGATAGTATAAGTAAAAAAAAGTTGATTGAACATCACACTTGTAAATTGAATGGTTTGCGTCCAGTGAGTTATTTTCCAGCTTCCACAAGATTTTTGCTTACCAGTCCATCATAAGTACCACATTAGGTACACGTGTGTGTGTGTGTGTGTGTGTGTGCGTATGTGTGTGTGTGTGAGAGGGGGCGAGAGAGTTTATTTTTTAATTATAAAAAGAATAATTACGAATGAGAGAGACAGAGACAAAAGCGTACAGAAAAGTAGAGTAAGACTGCTAGACACAGGCAGACGGGAGAATGAAAAGAAAAACAGACAGATGTGCATAAAAATGGGAGAGTCAGACAGAAACGCTAACGAGAGAGAGAGATAGCACGTTCACCCAAGAGAGAGAGAGAGAGAGAGAGGCAGGTGCCCAAGAGAGAGAGAGAGCGCACGTTCACAAGAAGAGAGCACGTTCACCAGAAACGTTCACCAGAAGATAGCGGTTCGCAAGAAGACAGCACGTTCACCCAAGAGAGATGACGTTCACCCAGAAGAGAGAATGGCGTTCACCAGAAGAGATAGCACGTTCACCCAAGAGAGAGAGAGAAGATAGCACGTTCAAGGAGAATATGCGTTCACCAAGAAGAGAGAGATGGCAGTTCACCCAAGAAGAGAAGACGCGTTCACCCAAGAAGATAGCACGTTCACCAAAGAAGAAGATAGCGGTGCCAAAGAAGAGATAACACGTTCACCCAAGAGAGAGAAGAGAGAGAGATAGCACATTCACAGAGAGAGAGAGAGAGAGAGATAACGTTACCCAGAGAGAGAGAGAGAGAGAGAGATAGCACGTTCACCCAGAGAGAGAGAGAGAGAGAGAGAGACAACGTTCACCCAAGAGAGAGAGAGAGAGAGAGAGAGAGATAGCACGTTCACCAAGAATGTACGTTCACCCAAGAAAGAGAATGTGCACGTTCACCCAAGAAGAGAGAGAGATAGCACGTTCACCCAAGAGAGAGATAGCACGTTCACCCAAGAGAGAGAGAGAGAGACCGCGTTCACCCAGAGAGAGAGAGAATGGCGTTCACCCAGAGAAGATAGCACGTTCACCCAAGAGAGAGAGATAGCACGTTCACAGAGAGAGAGAGAGAGAGAGAGAGAGAGAGAGAGAGAGAGAGAGATAGCACGTTTACCAAAAGAGAGAGAGAGAGAGAGAGAGAGAGTAAACGTTCACCAAGAGAGAGAGAGAGAGAGAGACACGTTCACCCAAGAGAGAGAGAGAGAGAGAGAGAGATGTGGATTCACCCAGAAGAGAGATGACACGTTCACCCAAGAAAGTGACAGAACATTCACCAAGAGAGAGTGACAGAACATTCACCCAAGAGAAGAGTGACAGAACATTGCCCAAGAGAGAGAGTGACAGAACATTCACCAAGAAGACGACAGAACATTCACCCAAGAAGAAGAGAGTGACAGAACATTCACCCAAGAGAGAGAGAGTGACAGAGAAGGAGAGAGAGACAGCAGCACGTTCACCCGACGGGGAGGGAGAGACAGCGCGTTTACACCCACGGGGAGGGAGGGAGAGAGAGAGACAGCACATTCACCCACGAGAGGGAGAGAAGACAGCACATTCACCCGGGAGAGAGAGACAGCACGTTCACCCAGGAGGGAGAGAGACAGCACATTCACCCACGAGAGAGAGAGACAGCACATTCACCCACGAGAGGGAGAGAGAACCCAGCACATTCACCCACGGAGGAGAGAGAGAGACAGCATTCACCACGAGGAGGAAGAGAGAACAGCACATTCACCCACGGGGGAGAGAACAGCACATTCACCCACGAGAGGGAGAGAGAAGAAGACAGCACATTCACCCACGAGAGAGAGAACAGCACATTCACCCACGAGAGAGAGAGACAGCGAAGACAGCACATTCACCACGAGAGAGAGAACAGCACATTCACACGAGAGAAAGAGAGAGGCAAACAGCATGTTCACCCAAGAGAGAGACAGACAGCACTTTTATTAGAGAGCAAGAGTGAGTGAGAGAGAGATATGTGCAAGAAAGGGAGATATTAGGGAATGTTAACACACAAAAGAGAGAGTCCAAATTTCCAATAGTTAATATAGCAATATTGATGGCATGTTTTTTGGAGAGATCGGTGCAACATAATCTTCTGACTACTTTGGAGATACTTATGAATAAAAAAAGAGTCATTCCCAAATTTCTCTATTGCTGCCTTACCTGCCCATATAGTTTTCAGCCTGCTTTTCTACCATCCTGCTTAGTGTCTACCAATCTATATTTTTGCTATTAATTTGCCTATCTTTGCTTTCATCTTTCTGTCTATTGACAAAATTCATATTGTGTATTTCTGTCTTTTTATCTTTCTCGTTCTGCATTTCTCAACTTAGACTGCAAATGAGTTCATTATATTTGAAGCGAACCTGTTCTGCAATGAACACAGTCGAAAAAAGAGGAAAATAGCACATTTTCTTCATGGCCATGTAATAGAAACAGAGTTGATGGTCATAAATGAATGATTCACTGTCTCTGTAGGCATTACTTACAGGCAGGGAGCGCATCAAGAAAGCCAAAGTAGTTTTAGTGAGAAATCATTGAGTGTATGTGTGTGGGGGGAGATGGGGTGGTGGTAGCAGTAGTAAATTAAGCAGAGGCAAATATATTCAAGCCTGCAATATATATGAGGATGTGCTGAACAGTTCCCCAGTCCAACCTATTTGCAAACATTTGACCATCTGACCAAACAATATATTTTTGGGCAAGGTTTCTTATAAAGAGGAGAGAGAGAGAGAAAATGAGAGGGACTTGCTTATGAAAGGATAAGTTTTCAGCATGCCCTTGTGTGTGTGTGTGTATATATATATATATATATATATATATATGTGTGTGTGTGTGTGCATGCATATGAAGAAAATATAGTTTTAAAAGGTATGCTATATGCTATGGGTTAAAGTGATATTGGGAATATAAATATGAAAGTGGACATTGCAACCAACAGCCAGTGGCTGTTTCATGCTTAAACACAATACTCATGGTCTGAAGATCTAAAGATTGTGTTTAAGCCTAAAACAGACTGCTGCCACTGGGTGTTGACTTTAATTTCCACGGAGATATGTGTGTGTGTGTGTGTATAGATACAATACTAATCAAAGTTGGAAAAGCTGATCCATACATAATTCTTTTATATTTGGCAGATATTCTTTTGTGTGTGTGTGTGTGTGTATATAACCTCCAAATTGGGGTCTTTTAAGAAAAAAAGAAAACGTTAGACTAGGTAAGAGTCTTTAGCTTTGGATAGCAACTTATATATATATATCACACCCATAATTTGTCATGTAATTGAGAACAAATTATGAAGAAAAATAACATTTACGTTATTTACACTTGGACTAATCTTCGTTCCACAAAATCTGCACAGCCAGTCCCAGAAATTGAACGTACAAGTATTATGACACCAAATTCAAGAATCAAGGCTTTTATACATTAAATCATTATCATATGGGACAGTTCTGGGTCTAGAACTTGAATCTAGAAAACTAATCTTTCAGATGCTGCTGTTTGTTACACTTCACTGAAGTTTCTTTTTTTTTTCTTACTGCTGCTGAAAGAGATTAAATTAGGAGAGAGGGCAACATAGCTAGGAAAATTCTTGATTAGCCTTTGCTGGGTCATTGGGTCAATGTAAAAAAAGAGAAGAATTCTGTTGGAACATAAACGGTCACTCCCTCACAATCTAGGGCATCTTGATATATGCAATAGCATTGCAAGAAGAAAAGAGGGCAGCTTGACATAACCCTTGTTACTTATGACCTATAGAAACATTACAGACTGGTGTGTATCACAGTAGATTTTTTTTAATCTAGTTCAACCCTAGCAAGGTATTAAAGCTACTAAGACACAAGGGGAATACTGGGTGTGGAAGAATTAGAAAACAAACATTACTAAGAGACAACAACAAAAGAAAAGTAATCAGGAGGACAGTAGATAGCGGTTGATATTGGATGTAAATTTTTGAAGATTAAAGTTAACTGGAAAGTATGGGGTTGGAATAGAAATCCACAAGTGAGAAATGCAAGAAAAAAAAATTACTAGTATAGAATTTACAATTACATCTAGCCAACGGAACTGGAAATTGAGGAGACCTCATTGACAGTATAGTACTGCACTTAAATTAATAAAGTCTAGGTACCATAGCAAAAAACTCATCTGAACAGTTGCCATGAAAATATTTATAGAAAAGGCAAAAGGTGGCAACTTTACAGTGGTGGGAAATGACTGAAGAAGCTCATATTTATTAGTGATTAATGGTTAATATCACAAGAATGGAATGTCTTTACATCACTTGTACAAGATTGGAATACCCTCAATACATATACAAGAGAAATGACAATGTTAGCATATGTTGCAGGAGACACAAAGTTTTATTAGACTATCATCTATTAAAAGGTTGCTTAAAATGTATCTTCTAATATGTGTTACACAATTCAAAATCTACAGGGAAGATTGCTTTCATGCCATTGTCATGCCTGAAAAAAAAAAATTGTATTTTTTCTTGTGATGTTACTTTTGCTTTTAATAACTGAACTAAAAAGTCTGATGAGTTCCACTGCTTGAACAAGAAAATGAAACCATAAACATCACATGACATAACATGATGAGCAAGTTTATTCAAAGGACTATTATCCTGTACATTGTAACTAAAACAATCATGATATAGATACTAGTTTATAAAATAGATTAGTGGCAAGAAGAGGAAATTCCAGTTATTAATAAGATAAGTGTGCTGAAGTGTTATTCAATATCAATCCTTTTATATGATAGTGAATACTCGATAATTTCCTCACAGATAAAGAGGAGACTTGAAAAAACAGATTTGGTTTTACAGAATAATGCTGCAGAGACAATAAACAGAACATGTGAGTCATGAGGAAGTTTTAAAGAAACAAAAGATACTTAGAATCAAAAAGAGCCAGTTGAAATTTCTGGGACATGTAATCAGGAAAGTGGGCTTAGAAAATATGACACTTGCAGGACCCATTGAAAACAAAAGCAGCAAGGAGAAACAAAGTAACTTAAAAAGCCTGTGTAAATGTTTAGCAGATCAGAGAGTGGGATGGATAAATATTGTTTAAAGCTACAAAGCGTAGGAAGTTGTGGAGGACCGTCTAGATCACGTCCTGAATTGACCCAGTGCATAAAAGATAAATAGTAAATAAGAAACAGATTTTCTTTATTTACCTGCCATATAGAGTTTAAATTTCAATTTTATTTATTCATGTTAAGATTTCACTGATACTTTGGCAAAAGTCATGAAACCACATTTTGCTACAGTTTTTTCTATTGCCAGATATCATGACAATAAACAGGTCGGCACTAACATGTAATACAAATCCATTATATAAATCCACATACCATTAAAGACAAAAACATGTTACTCTTATTTTTAACCTTGACAGAAATCACTAAACATAAAAAGTGGGGGAAAGCTACAAAAATCCTTTCAAAATATAGACAACACTTTTCTGAGAATGATGTTAAGAAACACCAAATTATTTATCAAACCAATCAAGGTTGTTTATTGAACAAATAATTGCCTACATTTAAATTCTTGGAAATAACTTATCATTAGCAATTCTTGTTTTTACAACAACTATTGTTAGATGTGTAGGTGGTGTAATAAATATAAGCTTGAAATGAGAAATTGGAGAACAGAGTTCAAATTTGAATTAAATACAAAACATTCACTTACATGCAAAAACCCTTGGGAAGGTATGATTCCATCTTCTCCCCAACTATGGATTAAATAGCAAGACAGACTCGGTCCTATAGCCTTGTTTGGCAAACACTATCACAGAAATAAACGGCAACCTACTGTAGGGAAAATCTGCCTAGTCAGTCATAAGTCGAATGAGATATGATCGCCAAAATATCGTGTATGATACTTAACTGACTGATTTTTTTAATACCAAAAACGTCCCTACAACCATTTCACTTGATACTAGTAAAAAATAAATATCATTATAAATACAACTATTGAATGATACTAGCCATAATTAGTACCATGATTGTTAATCATATTTCATTAATAATGATTTTGTCAAGGGTAAGATGACCAACGTGACTGTATTAAACACTAGAAATAACTCCTTAATTAGTAAGAGTTCTTCTCTCTGTATAAATTGCAAGAAAGCATCTGAGCAATGCCTAAAAATTAAAACCAATTAAGGTTATATTTTTCCTGAAACTTTGCTACATTTTTGGAAAATGTCAGTCAAATTTGTGCAAGTTAAACTAGATTGATAGCTTACCAGATTTGACTGTTGCTATTGTAGTTTTGTAATGTTTAAGCATAAAATTTTATAAGCACATGTTTATTTCATGACAAGTTTTTTTTCTGTACATTAAAAATGTAAATTTACATCAATTCTCTGACATTCAAAATGCAAAATCTATGATGGTTAAATAAAAACCTGCTCTTTTTGGTTACTAATCTAGCATCTCTTGGATTCAAGTGAGAAATTTTAGTGACTTTCTACAGAGTTTTTCCAATAAGAGAAAGAGAAGGACAGTTCAGTAAAACAGGTGTGTCTGACGAGTAAAATCAAAAGACCAATTCCTTTGCTTCTTGGGGTAGCAAAAGAAACTTAAAATAAATATAAATTCTATTGTTTCAAAGATCAAATTCTTCACAGTAGTATCTTTACTGTTACAAGAAAATCCAAATGATTTTTTATTCCACTTGATATTCATGTTCTGACCATTTGCCATTTGTACAAACAATGGGCTTCTTACTTTTTTGGGATTTGAATGAAGAAACAGTTCATGTACAGATATTGTGTTTTGAAAGTCAAGTTGTTTGAAGAACAATCCATCCAGACAATAACATCAAGGAAAGACATGGTGAATAAAAACCAAAAAGAAAATTCAGAAAAGTAAAAAAAAAAGTCAGAAAAATTTAAAAAGAAAAAAAAAGATTAAAAAAGAAAAAAAAACTGACCAAATTTGGTCAACTGTTGGTATCAATTTTTTCACTTTAAATCTTGTTATATAATAAATTTCAAAGATCTAATATTTTGCCTGAGAAAACCAGACTTTTCTGATGTTAGCCCTTATATAGTTATCATCAGGTGTAGCCATAGGCTCATTATCATCATCTGTGGCATAACCAGGTGTAGCCATAAGCTCATTATCATCATCAGTGGCATAACCAGGTGTAGCCATAAGCTCATTATCATCATCAGTGGCATAACCAGGTGTAGCCATAGGCTCATTACCATCATCGGCCTACATAAACCAGGTGTAGCCATAGGCTCATTACCATCATCGGCCTACATAAACCAGGTGTAGCCATAGGCTCATTACCATCATCGGCCTACATAAACCAGGTGTAGCCATAGGCTCATTACCATCATCGGCCTACATAAACCAGGTGTAGCCATAGGCTCATTACCATCATCGGCCTACATAAACCAGGTGTAGCCATAGGCTCATTACCATCATCGGCCTACATAAACCAGGTGTAGCCATAGGCTCATTACCATCATCGGCCTACATAAACCAGGTGTAGCCATAGGCTCATTACCATCATCGGCCTACATAAACCAGGTGTAGCCATAGGCTCATTACCATCATCGGCCTTCATAAACCAGGTGTAGCCATAGGCTCATTACCATCATCGGCCTTCATAAACCAGGTGTAGCCATAGGCTCATTACCATCATCGGCCTTCATAAACCAGGTGTAGCCATAGGCTCATTACCATCATCGGCCTTCATAAACCAGGTGTAGCCATAGGCTCATTACCATCATCGGCCTTCATAAACCAGGTGTAGCCATAGGCTCATTACCATCATCGGCCTTCATAAACCAGGTGTAGCCATAGGCTCATTACCATCATCGGCCTTCATAAACCAGGTGTAGCCATAGGCTCATTACCATCATCGGCCTTCATAAACCAGGTGTAGCCATAGGCTCATTACCATCATCGGCCTTCATAAACCAGGTGTAGCCATAGGCTCATTACCATCATCGGCCTTCATAAACCAGGTGTAGCCATAGGTTTACTATAGCATATCTTGAGCAAAGTCATCCTGCTTGTTTTAGATTACTGATGAAAGCATGACTGAAAATATCAGACTTACAATTCATCCTTTTCAGTTCAAAATTTTACAGATGAGCCAAAATATTTTGATTTTTGACTCAAGATGTTGGTTCTCCACATTTCCACAGAACAGCCCTTACCCCCAAAAAGCATGAGCCCTACAAAACTTATAAAAATTTCCTTTGCAATCTGATACCAATATCAAAGTGATTCATTTAAGTTAAATATGGGAGGTTCTGTCGAGGGAAATTTTGATCAAACATATCCCCTAAGAGCTCAATGAGATTGAAATCTGAATCATTTTAGGGTGAAGATGGTTTCAGAAAAATGAAGAAAACTATTTCCATTCAACTCATACATTGTGGAAGCATGCACTGTCTATTTCACAAAAGTTACTCAAATTTTCTCATTGCCCATAACTGTGGCATTCAATCAGTCAAAATGAAGTCATCAGTGCTGCTTATATATGTTTTACTCTACTGTTGATTACACCAGATTATCCACCCTCTCCCCAAAAGTAATTAATGCTTGCTCAGTATACATGCAGTATAAACCACAGGTCAGCTCTGTGGGTGTTGAACAAATGCATGTGCCTGAGCAGGCGTCTGTAACAGGGATTAGCTTGCCATCTTTGTAGACAGGTGGTGTACTCATAAATGAGCAGTCAGCCATTTTTGCTTGAAAGTAAAAAAAAACATGGTACCATCAGAGAAAAGCATTAATAGTAAATGCAATACGTCATTATTTGATTTACAAAAACATAAAATTATCCATGACAAACACGTGTGTGTGTGTGTATATATATATATATATATATATATATATATATAATTAACAGGTGCACAGAGAAAGAGAAATATTGATGTAGTTTTGATTTTCCCTATTCTTACTCACTTCCGTCTATTACAATCAAGTGGACAGAATTTGCTCTCTTGTTCATTGTTGCAATGTTTGCTTTTTATAGACACAGCAACAAGCAGAGAGAAGAAAAAGAATTGAGTGGATTGCATTTGTGCAAATGCACTAACACTATAATCCGAAACAATACCATTATGACTGAGCAGCAGGGTTACCCATTATTGCCTCCTGCTATCATTATTTATACATGATATTATTGGTAATTGGTTATAAAAAAAATATGCTGAAAAGAATTGATGTAGTTTTTGTAGCAGCGAAAGACAGCACAGTTTGACACCTAGTGTGGTTATCATCCAAGGCTATTTAACCCTTAGCTGGGGCAGAGAGAAGAGATGGATTAATGCCTTTCCCAAGGGTATTTGAGTGCAAGTGAATGTAATGAACCAAACTGAAATTTGAGCTCAACTCATCAATTTCTCATTTTGGATTGTTAGTCATTACGCTACAATGTACAATACCTTATTAAAAAAGTTTAATATATCTTACAAGAGTTTCACTTTCAGATCAAATGCATTCTTTTCTCTCTCTCTCTCTCTCTCTATATATATATATATATAGAGAGAGAGAGAGCTTTCAAGAGAAGAAAATTTTAAAAACAGTTTCCACTTCTGTGGTATATGCATTACTCTTCAGAAATGAATTAAGTTCTTTCGGTGACTGGCGTGTGTATACACTGCTTATATACAACACGTTAAAATTTCCTTTCTCTGATTCCATGCGCCTATGGCTTAGGGGGTAGCGATGCCAACTGACACCAAATCAGTGCATTTTGATCTCGGCCAGAAGCAAGTGGATGTATCTAGCCACACTGGTGAGCTGTGATACAGTGAAACAGGCTCGTATGTGGATGACTAAGATATTTTTATATATATATATATATATATATATATATATATATATATATATATAAAATATGTAAGAAGAGTAAAGCCCAAGCTGCAGCTTTGGACACCTGGAAAGCTTTCAACAGAGGGTAAAAATGTAGGTGTTCTACACAAGCTGAAAAGTTACAGTGTCTTTGAACAAAGTTTTGAACTGATCCTATCTTTGCTAAGAAATTTTGACATGAAAGTAATCTTGATTGGCCACTCTTCCATTCCAGTTCCTTTTGCACTAATGCCGGTGTCCCCCAGGGCTTCATCCTTAATTCTACACTGTTTTGAGTTTTCATTAATAACCTTCTTGGTGGTGGCATCAATTCTCAACTTGGTATCTACAATAATGACACAACCATTTAATCCTGTCTTGATAGCAAGACTGATCAGTTTTTATAGCAGCTGATATCCAAAATGACCTTCAGTCTGTTGTTAACTGAGGCAAACAATGACAATTTTAACACTTTCAAAACTAAACTACTATTTATTAATCATCTGAGAGAACCCTCTCTGCCTTCCATCATCATGGCTGATGCTAACCTCCTCCTGGAGGTTAGCATCAGCCATGCTAACCTTCTTGGGCTAACATGAAGGTTGGAACATTATATTGAATCCATTGTTAAGCCAGCTGCTAGCAATGTTGGTTCCATGTGTTGTGCTAAATGATTTTTCTTTCCAGAGCCTATCTTACATAACTATAAGTCAACCATTTATTCATGCTTAGAATATTGTATTCACATATGGTCTGGTATTCCTGCTATTTATCTAGAGCTCTTAGATAAAATCCAAGAAGAATCCGCCATATTACTGGTCCTGTTCTGGCACCTCAGGTTGTGTCACTTTCCCACCTCCATAAAGTTGTAAATAAATACTTCCATGGTAATTGTGCAGATGAACATTTTACTATGAAGACTCTTCAAATTTAAGCATTGCACTAGACTGGTAACGAGTTTCACCAATTTGCAGTCAAGCTGGCTTGATGTAACCAAAAATTGCTAAGTTTTTTTTTTCCACATTTCTTGCTTGTGGAACTCCCTTTCAGTGCTATGTTTTTCACCCAACTTTAATTCGCAAAAATTTAAATGCAATATCAATTGCTACCTACTGTCCTCCTGATTACTCTTCCTCAGTTCTCAGTTGTTAGCAGTGTTCCTATTTCTAACTCTTCTACACCCAGTTAAACCCTTGTATCTCAGTGGCTTTATTACCTTGCTTGGAGTGAACTCAATAACAACAGAAAGAGGATTTTGATATTGTGCAAGTTTAAAATTCATCCAATTTTTGCTGTGTGACTGAAATGAACCTATCTTTCTTCAAAGAAATCTTTTGATTAAAGAATTGCAGAGAACCATGAGATGGCCTGGCATGAGCTTGTTAGCTTTTATAGATGTGTATATGTAGAGGTTAGTTGTTTGTTTTGAAAGCATGTACATCAAAGTAGGTAAACCTGAAGAGTTTGACTGTCTTTGCCAAAGTCATCTTAGGTTAATCACGCACCATTTACACAAGACAGACGTGTTTGAACGAGTCATGAAAACAGAAAAGTAAAAAAAAAATCATCAAATGGAAGATATTTTTCTATTTATAAAAAGAAGAAAGGGACATAACTCCTGAACCCTAACACTTACTTCTCTGTCTTATGTATCTGTAAAGGTGGTGGCAGAAGTAATTGGTCAAATCTCATATTCGAGGAAATTAGTATTTGCCATAATAATGTTCTCAGTCAAACGTGTGTGCACACACAATCACAAAATGTCTGTTTTTCTTTTTGCTGCCTCTCTTTCCCACACTAGGCCCATCTTTAGTATTCACTGTTTCTCTCTGTATATCTATTACATTTCTCATTTTCTGGGCACCTTCTATAGAGCATTAACAACCCCCTGTCATCATGAGTTCGTACCTTATTTAGAGACCTACTATCTAGCTCCTCGACTATGGATTAAATTGCTAAGAAAGCTGATTCTCTGGACATGGTTGGCAATCAATCTAAGAGAAAGAAATAATTCAAAACTA
Organism: Ascarosepion bandense; assembly: GCA_037127315.1. Lineage (NCBI taxonomy): Eukaryota > Metazoa > Mollusca > Cephalopoda > Sepiida > Sepiidae > Ascarosepion > Ascarosepion bandense. The sequence continues at coordinate 1,849,243 of JBBBDQ010001058.1, read as the reverse complement.
TAGAGAAAGCAATGGGAAACCACTACCTTTCTCCCAAATAGTCATGACATTTCACAGTCTGCAGATATTTAAAAAAGAAGTTGTGGAGAATTATTATTCTATATATCTGGAAGAGACATATAACAAGAGAAAACTATAATAGCTGCATAGTAAGCTTTGTTAAATATATTAGGGCATTTAGTGTAGAGTCATAATTAGCAAGTTACTTGCTAGTAAAGAAATTTCAAATGTTTGTATTCTGCATTATTATGGCCTTGTGTCAGACTAGGTTTAGTTTTTCTGTTTTCTTCCTGTTTTTGTTATCAATCTTTTTCAGTTTCATTTCATCCCCTCTCTACATTTCTCCTTTTTTTTTAATTTAAAATGTTCATTTTTGTTTTTTTAATTCTCCTTATCTCACACCCATCCTATTAGTCAAGAGAAATGGTACAAAATTCCATCAGGATAAAATGCCAAACTACATGTTTCATTTGAGAACCATGGCAAAAATGATGACATCATTACTGGAAAGTTTTTACTTATCTTCAGTGGACATTAAAACTTTTTTTTTTTTTATATAGTTTTATTCTTTATTCCAGTCTTTGTGGAATTGTCCAATCAAAAATGTTTCAATTTCCTAGAAAAGTTCAAAAGGAATCTAGAGCAGTTCTTTGAGAAAGTTCAGTGAGAATGAAAGAGGCTCAGTATTTTAGTTAATGTTGAAAATAAAACAAATGTCTTAACATATACATTTGCTTAAGTCCATATCAAGAGTTACTAGTCTATTAAAAAAAATTCATCTGTATGTATGTTAAATTCACCTACGTTAAATTCACATTTACAAAAAGAGTTGAAAAGAATTATATCCTCATAACACAAAAGTGTTGCCCTTTTATTTAACAATTGAATGACAAAATAGAAGAGGTGTATGCCGATCCAGTTAACTTACAGGGAATATTGAACTGAACTCTTTCTTTAATCTATGGGAATATATTGTTCTACCTCCACTGCCTGTGTCTCAAGATAATCTCCTCTAGACACAGGCAGTGGAGTGATATGTATATTTTCATCTTAGTATGGTTAAATTCATTTTGGCATTCAATTACCCAACATTGTTTTTGATATATAGAAATTTATACGTAACTAGCCAAATATCCATCTTACAAGCACTTTTTTTAATAATAATTTCAAAATAATTCAGCTGATGATGTTATTTTATTTATGGTAACTGGATTTGGGGCAATTGCCTTACTTGGTTTCCATCATTAAATACCGTGCATTTAAAAAGAGCTGCTTTTATCTTGGTTGCAATCACATTTTGGCCTTTTGCATATCAGTAGAATACAGCAGTTGCTCTTTTTAATAATATGTTAACCAAATCTCCGTCTTACAAACATTTCTCTTAATAATAATTTTAAAATAATTCAGCAGACAATGTTATTTTATTTATAGTAACTGGATTTTGGTGATTGTCTTACTTGGTTTCCATTGTTCAATACTGTGTCTGAAAAATGGTGATTTTTGTTTGTGGTCACCATTGCTTCTGTCTTTTAGCAGGGATCAAAGTGTATCATCTGCCATTGGGCACACAAACTACATCTCTCAGTTGTGTATCTTTGGACAGAGCCTAACTCAGTTGTTGCTGTCTGCGGACATATTGACACTGAAAATATTGAGGTTTGCACCTAATCTCAGGAAACAGCTTCCCTGTGACAGTACCTCCCTCATTGAAATAAAGAGGAGGGACTGATAACAATACCAATGTCAGTACATCCAACAGTTGTGGGGTCAAGACTATTTTGAGACCTGGCCTGGGTGCAATCGGTGGGCTCCGGACATTAAACTGGCCTTGTGTCAAAAAAATTATAAGAGAAGCATTTTCTTCCATATTTTGCTCTTTTATAAAAGGTAAGTCACAGAAAATGAAGGCAATATATTTTGCCTCTTTCTTTGTTTCATTACAAATAAATAAACAATAAATAAAAAAGTTTTGATGTGACTGTCTACATGTACGCACACACATGCAGAGAGTTTATTGTTCAGAGATCTCTACAGAGTAGAAAGAAGAGATTATTTTATCTGCTGGCACCAAAAAAGAATTTCCAAAGAATCTGTCATAAGATTATTTTTATTCTTTGCTTCTGTTGGTCAGCTTTGGTGGCAAGAAACTAAAATTAGATCCAGGGAGAAGGCATGAGTGAAGTCGGGTAGGTTGTATGAGGAAAAAAAAACCCAAAAAACATTGAAATTGAACTAATCTATGAAATTATATCCAAATGAAAATAAAGTCAAATGCATTAAGTGTAACTGGTTGAAATGAGTCGGGGGGTGGGTATGTTGATGAATTCATGAACAATAAATGGACAAAATATATATTGAAACGAGCAGAAAGGAATCTCAGATTTTATTTTAATGTCTGAAATTGATATCCTAATTGCACTTGACAACATTCTTTAAATTCTTCCTTCAGACAATCATGAAACTTTACTTTTTAATTTTCTGCATGAATTTCTGCAGGATTAAACAAAAATTATAGCTACAAACAGAACTCTAGCCTATCAAGTGTGAAAAATATAAAAAATGCAACTGACATTCAAGTCACTTCAACAATGAGAACAGAATTTTTAAGTTGTAGAGATTTTTTGCCAAGATTTAAGAATTTTGCATAGAAATTTCATCTTCTCCAGAATTTCTTTCAGATTATTCACTTAAAATCATTTTCTCTTGCAATACAACAGTCAAACCATTTTTTCTGATAAGAAATTAGATTTTGATTAAAGAAAAATTCCAGATGCAAATCAGTTCAATAGAAATGATTTATTCAAATGATATTCTATAAAAGTCTTGTCATAGTGTAATGCTTAAAAAGCTACTCTTGCAGACCAATATTTATTCTATAGCACTCTATATCTGTGGCCTTTTGTCAAACTGAGCTTAGCTAACTGATATACTCAAGTATAAGAGAACTTCAGGTTAGCCAAGTTGAGGTCTTGGATTAGTGCCAATTCTCAAAAAGCTGGTAGAACCAATACTCCCCAATGGCCGCTTTTCTCAATAGACCTTTAAGTGGGTGCAAACTCTAATTTTCATCTGTAAACTATATCTTTGATTTATCCATGACTACTGTGTTGTTTGTTATTCTGGAACAAGGTTTCATAACAAGTAATGTCACAATGCTATTAAAATTAAATCTAAAGTTGATTTTAGATTATAATTTATTATTAATCAATTTTAATCTATTCTCAACAATTAATCACCATCATTGAGAGTCCAAACCAGAGATTCTCAAACTGGTGTGGTCTAGTGTTTTAATATAATTACCCATTCTTTAATTACTAACTAAATTTTTAATTGAATTGTTTAAATATATACAGGGTGCGATGGATAAATTGTCGTCTAAATTACACAAAAATGAAAATATTACTGACATCTCATTATATATACGCACCAAATTACACAGATATATATATGTGTCTCAGTTTTTGATGATCAGCCAAGAGTGACAATATATTTACCAAAATTGCACAAAAAATATCTTGAAGTACTGAAGGGTTAATTTATTCAATAAAATTACCACAGACTTCAACCACAACATCCAAATGACTTTGGAATCTCCTGCATCTCTTCTTGACGGATTCATTATGTTGGTGAGAGCTGCTATAAACCTTGCCTTTAGTTCATTTTTGGTCTTACAAGGAGTTTTGTTGGACTCTTGCTCAGCTGTGCCTCACACATAATAATCAAGGGGGCTGCAAATTAGGGAGTGAGGTAGACAGATTTAATAGTGGGCTTTTCTGTTAGTGTGGCATGGTGCAGAGTCCTGTTGCCAGGCACAGGTTCTTCCAGCAGCCACCCTCTTGACCCAGGGCAGCACTACCTTGTCAAGGCATTTAATGTAGGCTTCTGTGTTGAGTCAGAGAACCTGTGGGAAGATGAATGGAGTTATAACTTTGCCATCACTAGTGATCACTTCAAACAGCTTTGTAACTGCTAGTAGAATCATGCAATTCTTTCCAAATCCTTTGCATTGCCTTCAGATTAACACCTAAACACTTGGATCTTCAAGCATGAATGCCATTTCCAAATTTCTGGCAGATTGAATTGCACCAGGGTGCTTTTTTTCTCACAGATGTTGCCCAACTGACCCTACTATGCAGTAAACAAAAATAAAAACAACATGCATGTACAAAATTAAAGATATAAAATGGCAACAATGTACCCATCGCATCCTGTGTTTTGTTTGGATAACAAAATTATAATATTATTGAAAAAATGCTATTTTTAAAGTGTTCCTAATCCGAATAAGTTTGTAAAGCTCTGGTGCACTAATTAAATAAAAATGGAGTCCAACATTTACTCTTCCAAAATTTCTGCTGGATTTTACAGATTTGATCTAAATCAAGCTTTGTACTTTTGTCAGTACTGAAAAATTTTCCAGAAAGAGAAAGGAACAATGAAAAGAAACAAATTAAAAATAAGCCTATCAATGCAAAGATTAGGAGTAACATTAGCATATTTCATTCAACTATATTGACTCGAGAGACAAAAAGAGCAATGAAAGTAAAGCAGTAAAAAAGAACATTTTAATAAAGATGTCCACACATGATGGAAAAAAAAAAAAAATTTGTCGATGACATAAGTTTCAACAAGTTCACTAATCAATTAAATGCTTTGATTGTTTTTGTTCAGAATCTTTTTATTGCTAAGATATTTGGACAGAAATGTCTCATCTGTGACATGTCACAGTTGTTGAAAAAGAAAATAATGAATAAATATTTGCCAAAACAACTCTCCATAAGAGCCTTGCAAAGCAGTAGCTGTTACACAAGTCACTTTTGACAGAAAACATTTTGCTTTACTTATGTATGTATGTATGTATGTATGTAATTTGATTAAGAAAAGATGAGAAAAAGCTATATAACTTTTGTCCTCTGAAGGACTCGGAAAATCAAATCCTTCAGAGGCTGAAATGATAAAGTCTCTCTCAGAGTATGAAATGTGTTGGCCTAAAAATAGTTTTCCCTCTTCTCACTTTTTATTCATTTTGTTCCTTTACAGATACACCCTATTGGAATATATATATATAAAACTGTAAATTTATCTTTAAACATATCTCACAAAACCCACCGAGTATAAACATGGAGGGGAAAAAAATGGAAACAAAAAAAGAAAGGAACTAAGCACTTGAACATTAGTCAAAGTACTAGTCGAAAGAGAAAAAACCCAGAGATGAGGAATCTAACACGCAAAGCGCTCAATACAATAGCAGAGCAAATAAATAAGTAGCTAACCTAGAGCCAATGGACCTAACTAGGTTTCACCTAATGGATCATCAGGGCAAGTTGCCCTGATGATCCATTAGGTGAAACGTAGGTAAGTTCGTTGCCCTGATGATCCATTAGGTGAAACCTAAGTAGGTCTGTTGGCTCTAGGTTAGCTACTTTCTCATTATATATATATATATATATATATATATATATATATATATACACGAGTCATCCATAGACAGTTCTGCTTTGCTGTATCACAGCAAAGCAGAACTACCTCTGATCTACGGGCACTCAGTAGAAGGAGGCAGAATTTTTAGCGTGTATATTATCATTATACATGCCCAATAGCTGAGAGTGTTCTAATTCATTGCTGAATGAATGATGCATAGATGAACAATGCATATATATATATATATATATATATACACACACACGTGTGTGTGTGTGTGTGTGTGTGTGTGTGTGAGTGTTGAAAATAGAAAAGAAATTTCTAAAGAATTAATGGATTATTTTTATCATACAAATAAATTCTGTTTGAAATAAATGTCGGTAACGACTAAAAATACTATTTTTATGTGTGTGTGTGTGTGTGTGTGTGTGAGTGTAATGTGGCATCTGAGAGAACAAACCTATCAGTCGATTGAGTGACATGGCTTGAAGGTCAGGTTTTTAGGTAAATATCTACATAAAAATAAAGGATAATGTCAAATCAAGTGCTACCATTTTTGCTGCTTGGAAGTTGTAATGTCCCAGTAAAAAATATGGTTAATTACTTGCAATTGGCTTAACTCATTAATTCATTATTCCTTGTTTGTTGCTCAACTGTTTTTTCTGGATGGACCGTTTCCTCTGCTACACTTTCTCTTTGGCTGTTGTTTCCTTTTCCCCACCCAAATATTACAAACTTTAATTGCTTTGTGATTTAGTGGTGGAATTTCGGGTTGGGTTGGCTTTTCCTTTTAGAAATCACTTTCAAGTCATTTTACTTTGCACATCCCTTTTTTTTTTTTTTGATCTGGAGATGTTTGCTGCACACTGTTACTCAATCCACCAACCAATTTGGATTTGGATTTGAATTGCTCCACAAATAAGTTTCTAAAATTTCCACACAAAGAAATCAAGAACGACAGCAATGATTTTACACAAAATATCTTAGGGAAAGATGAGATGAAGTTGAAGATATATTCAGGATGGTATAGATGCTCAAGATTAACAATTCAGAAAAAGGAGGCTACATTTTTGCCTCCAAAAGATCTTTAAAAATTCCCAAGGATAGAGAACCACATTTAACTGAATACTAATTACTCTCTCTCTATATATATATTTTTGTGCCATTATTTTAAAAGTTCACTTTTAAAAAAGTTAAAATGAGACTTTATATTTGTTAAGTTTAACAAGATTGATCTTGCCATAGAAGAATACAGATCAAGTTAGACACACAATAACTGCTTACATGAATACTTTGATATTGATGGGTTGTCTTTGTTTAAGCTTTGATAGAACCCCACAACCTAAAAAAAAAAAAAAATGGCAGTCAATATGGCTGCAAGAATAGAAGAGTCAAGATGTCTTGCCATACCTAGATTCTTCAGTGAAACAAACCATCATGTAGGGATGAGAAGTTAGCCAACCAGTTGATAACCAACCTTTCTATTTCTCTCTCCCTCCAGTAATTTGATGCTACTATTGTCTCCCATGAAATAGAGGGATTAAAAAGCAAATTAATTCTGCCCATGATGCAGCATTGGTGCCTGAAGAACTGAAGACATGAAATGCAATGTATTTATTTTCATCTTAATTTACTTTTTATTGGCTGAGTAAATGTCAAAACACCTAACCTCAATGAGATTGTGAGAGATTGGTGATCAGAGTCATAATACAAAGTAATTATAGTATTAAGATGAAAGTAAATACTAGTTGAATTAATAATAATGGTTGGTAATGGTTCAGCTAATGAAATATTACTCATTTGACTTAATTGAATATCTCCAAGTGTGTAAACATAATAATTGAGAACAAAATTGCACATTTTCATTTTGAATATAAGTTGCTTAGATACATTACAAAAATGGAAGCAATTTGTAACTGTGGCATAAATTGTAAGATTTATAACTGCTTTCTAGAGTAATTTTGAAGGCATGAACCTTGAGACTGCTACTCAGAATGATCTATACGAACATGGAGAAAATGAGTTAAAAACCGAGAAATATGACAAATGTTTTTATCCCAGTACCCAGTTCTAATGTCAGTCGTCTTTATCTTTGTCAATAAGAAATATTTCACATTTACCTACCTTGCGTTGGTCGCCTTCTGTGTTGTTGAAACGCATTTTCTTTTATGCTATCTAGCGTATCGTAACCCCAATATTTAATGAAGGCCTCTTTGCCTCCATCAAGTCGTACACGAGGTAAGTCCTTATATCCAAGATCTTTTGCTTGCTACAAAAATAAAAAAATAAAAAAAAATTTATTATAACAATACTTTCTGCCAATGTGAGAGAGAATTGAACCTCATGGACAGTGAGAGAAACAGAATGAGAATGAGGAGAAAGACAGAGTGGGATGCAAAAAGCAAATGACAAAGAGAAAGCCGAGGATAGAAACTGGGGGTAGAGAGGGATGGAAACTGAGAGAGAGAGAGTGAAAGGGTGGGAACCATGAGAAAGAGGGAGAGAGGGCTTGGGACCACAGAAGAGATAGAGAGAGGGATGGGAACCATGAGAAAGAGAGAAGGATAGATATCTTGCAATATACCTTGGCTGATTGTGATCAAGAAGGCTATTATTCACATATGTGTTGAAAGAAATCATATTTTTCAACATTAACAGCTTCTAAAAAAGTAGGACTTCAAAAAAAATCTCTTCTCAAAGTTTTCTCAAGTCAATATATTTGTCACTCTTGGTTGATCATCAAAAACTGATCAACTATTTTGAAGGCCTTATTTGATCACAAATGAAAATAAAAGTGCTTTTTAGCTTTTAATGCATTCCTTCCCCACTTCCTTTCATGAAAGATGGGAAGAGATGGGATGCTATTAGACATTTTTCTAATAACATCTCTGATCATTAAGACATTAAAGTAGTTGTTGGTCTTAAGACCAATCTTATTAATATACAAATACAGATATATTATATATATATATATATATTATATAGGTATAGTTGTCAGGTGCGTGCACACACATATTGATAATCAAAGTTGGATGAGGGTATATATGAAACATACACAATGGTTGTATAGAAACTAACATGGAGCAAACATACATAGTAATGTTACTAATGTTACATAATAGTAATGGTTACTAATGGAAGTATATTCCGCAGATATTTACTTTAAAAAGTGCTCAATACAAAAGTAAAGCATAAATTTATGGTAATTATTATTATTAAAATAATGACATACTGCAACTTAGGCAATAAAGTTTTGGTGTTAAAACACCATCATCAGGCAGTAAAATGTGTTTTAACACTGAAAATTTACACTTTTTAAGTTATAGTATGGCATTATTATAACAATAATAATAATGTCTTCTGATTGCCTGCCAAGTGTTATGTGTGAAACATAAGTAGCAGTCTGAACATTGTTCCTTCCTGAGGTGTGATGCTGTGAAGTGTTTTTGTTGTGCCTTGATAACCTGGGTATAAATCCCCGTTGTTTTTTGTTTCGGCTGTTGTTTATCTTTTTTCTTAGCTTTAATTTCTCATATTAGTTTTTTTTCTTGGTTATTAGTTTGCTAGATTTTTTTCTTCTATTGGTCACCTGGCAGTCTTTCTCTTGGCTGAAGCAAGCATTTGGGTTTTTGTTTATGAATACATATATCTACCTACCAATTTTTAAATACAAGCACAGACGTATTCATAGTCGAGTGGATACATGCATATATTTGTTTCATTCTCTTTTGCATAAAGCCCTTTTTTTTGGGCACATTTAAACTTGATACACTTAACTTATTATGGTAAGCATCATGCACATAAATAAAAAAGAAAAAAGGAAAAACATAAAAGGTGTAGATTTTTTTTGTATTGAGGAAAATATAAATTATTCATGGTTCGTAATAGAAATGATTGGCATAAATGAAACGGAATCAAATTAAGTTCATTGTTTGAAGTAGAAAATGACAGAAAAAAAATAAAGTTAACGAGTGAGAAAACAAAAGAAGCCCAAATAGAGGGAATCTAATACAAATGGGCAGCTTAGATGCTGCAACATTTCGTATAATATTGGGTTAGATTGAGTATTCAGAAATGTCCACTCAAACTGGACTTAGATTTCTTGGCTCTTATCCAAAAGCACATGTTGCTAATTAGAATGTTGCTAATGTTGACCATTTGTTATCTAATTTTAATGACCTATTTTATTTTGTTACTTGTATAATCAATGAGCTCTCTCTTTACAGATCTTTCCCTCTATATATCAAAATTGAGAATTATATATATATATATATACACACACACACTACTCTGCAAATCAGTCTGTTCAAAGGAAAGTGGATTAATAACTTCATAACCTAACACAAAATCATCAGCTGAACTTTTGTCTAAAATTTTCATTGTATAATATTTCACCACTGGATTAAGTTCATTGGTACTGAAGGGGATTATGTTGAAAAGTAAATATTGTGTAAAAATGCTATTTTCATCATTAGAGTGTACTTATATATTTATGCATTAAAACAGAAAGATATATGCATTCTACTGGTCTGGGAAGAAAGTCCTTTCATATTCTGTTGGTAAGTAGGGTGTTCTCCCAAAAACTGATACTTTGTGCAACAGGATGCTTCCCTAATGACCACAATCCTAACCTCTTCAAGTCTAGCTTACACATCTTCACTTTCTACTCCAGCCTTTTGCAAAATCATGTCATATACCTCATTCAGTAACTCTCTACTTTGGGTGGCTCTTTGGCCTTGTATTGGTTATTAGTGTAAACAATTTGAACATGGAAAAGAAAGAAATGCTTCTTTGCTATTAATATTTAATGAAGATACTATTTCTATTAATGATTAATAACTTAATCTCTCTCTCCCCTTACACATATATTTGAAAATTTGATCACTTAGGCATAAAATTATTTAAATGTTGATGCAGCAAAACCCTCAATATAGATTTTAGCTTCTTCACAATCAATTGTTTTCTAAAAAATGCTGCAAGGGTTTAAAAAGATGATAGATGAAGCAAAGACAGGAGTTTAAGGTGGATAATTTTCATGAGGGAGTCAGGCAATACGTGGTCTTCTATTATTTTCTAAGAGCAACACATTCAGTTAAGTGCCATATGTGATACTTGCTTTGGGCAATCATGTCTTGAAAGAGAAATGACTGACTAGGCAGAAGATTATCTCACAGTAGGTTGCTTTCTGTGGTAGACTGGGTTCTGTAGCCTTGGCTGGCAACCAATCTGTCCTATTATTTAACCCATAACTGGAGGGAGGAGATGGATTAATATCTTTCCCAAGGGTATTTGTGCATAAGTGAATGCAAGGAATTCAACTGGAATTTTTTACATTCAAGAGCAACACACCTTTACAATTAATCAATGATGGCTGCTTTATCTGAAAATATTTATACACTATTTTCAATTGATAACAATATTTCATTGCATTTAGCATTTCATGATAGATGAAAACGTTCATATCCCACCAAATACCTAACTTATTTAAAAGTTTTAATCCTGGTTTGGAGATGGCTTTTTCTTTTTCAGCATTTCGTAACCATTGTCGGTTTTTGTAGGATATGATTGTAGCAAATGCATGAGGTTGGAGCGTACAATGGCTGAAATATTATGCAAATGGCAACTAAGATGAGGACAATAGTTTAAATAATGTAAACAGTGTAAATTCTTGTGCAGTTTGCTTAGGGTTTCCTTCAATTACGGTTTGCAGATTTACAGAACATGGTTGTCCAGATTGAAGGGAATCTTTGAGAAAAAATATTCCTATAAAAATTGGCCAAACCATCATTGGTATCTCTGAACACTTAAAGTTTTATTTCCATAGATAAAATGAATGTTTCTTCCTGTTCATATTACTGAAGAACATGTTTAGGAATTCATGGTGTCTGATATGAGTGATCTAAACTCATTATAAAATTCAACATTTATCCCTCTGTTATTAAGCAATAGGCAAAAAAAAAAACAAAAAAAACCAACCCCCCCAAAAACAAAAAAAAAAACAACCAAAAAAACCCCAAAAAAGCATAAAAATTAAGGGTTATTTTATCTTAAATACTGAACAATTAATCAGGAATAGATCATATAAAAAATATGACAGGATTTTCTTTGTAACCTAATATTTTTCTCCCTGTTTCTATAACCACAGATGAGACATCACTTTAGATGTTGCATTTAAATCAAATAAATCAACCTTCAAACAATTTACATGAACAGTAGCAGCAAAAAGAAAAAAAAAAGAAAACAGATTTGGTCTTCACTGATAATTTGTTCTGGGCCAGAACTGACCATTTTTCTGTGAGTCAATTTTAGGTTCATTATGTCATGTTATATTAGAGTCAAAAGATAGTTTAAAAAAATAAATGTCTAAACTTATTTATAAATGGAACTTTGTCTGTGTGTGTCCATTAGCTATAGACTCCAAAACGGCTGAACCAATTTTCTTGAAAATTTACAGTTGTACTATAAGCATCTGAGAGTGTTCTTAGCAAGGTTTTGTGTCAAGGTACCCCTGATAAATATCGAAAATCGATAATCGAAAAAAATCGGGTTATAAAAAAAGTGATCTGATTTTAATCAAATTTGATACACTCATAGACAAAGACATAAGAAACGATATTCAAAAGTTTCAAGCTTGCAGTTCTTACAGTAGTGCAGAAAATTGATAATGTATATGTAAAAGGCAAGATGTTTGTGTGTGTCTGTTTATCTGCCTGCATGTCTATTTTTTTCAGCCCTTTTATTTTAGTTTTTGCTTTAGGTTTGGCTCTAAGTAGGTATAATTGTAGTTCTTAGTCTCAGCCATGATACCATTTACTCAGAGGACTTATTTAGCCTTCAAAATTCAGTTTACGATGAAAAAAACTTATTTGATATTGATACCAGGAAATCAAAATTTGACTTACATCCATTCATTTTTCTTTTAGTCTACAGTTTTGCTTTAACTGGAAATAACTATTGCTTTTTAGTCTTTCGTGCCAACGTCCAAAGAGTCTGAGCTCCAGGACCATGGATTACTTTTAAAGCTTTCATTACACCCAAGCAACGCTGGGCTATACTGCTAGTGTGCATATATATATATATATATATATATATATATATATATATAATTTATTATAAATTGTTGTTTAGAACATGTACAAATTAAAATCTACTACAAAGTGTACATTTTGTTTTGTCATTTAAAGAACAATGTCTCATCAGGTAGTAAATGCTATTTTTTCTTATATAGGAAAAGGAAAAATAGCATTTACTACCTGATGAGGTATTGTCCTTTCAATGTCGAAACAAAATATACGCTTTTTAGTAGATTGTAACTTGTACATATTCTAAAGTATAATTTATAAATATTGATAGCTCTATTTCCATACTGAGCACTGTTTTAAATTAATGTTTTGAACTTAGTTACTATTTTCCATGTTCCTTATTCACTTGGAAATAATTTGTAGCAGAAACCTCAGAATAAAAATATTTGAAACTTTTTCTAAGCTATGATGGTGTAAAACAAAGAAACCATTACCTATATGGGAAGTTTTAAGTGCCTCCTTACCTGAAAAATAAAAACCTTGTGTAATACTTTTGCTATTACTGACAATTTAATGGATGCAGAAAATGAGATTTTAATATTGAAAATGGGTACATTTTTCTGACAGATTTGTGAGATGTTTTAAGGTCTTACAAAAAACTGCTTAAATCATTTGAAATAAAAGAACTATGAGAAAATCATAGGAATAAGGAAGTCGTTTAAGTCTCACATATGAAGCTAACTCGTGATCATCATTAACTGGGTTAAAAGATGTCTTGTCAATTTTAATGCCTCCATCAATCATCTGAGAGAAGCTGCTCTGCCATCCATCAGCACGGCTGGTGCTAACCTCCAGGAAAGGTGATCCAGCAAACATGAAGTGAAAAGACTATATTGAATTCATTATAAGGTCACCTGCTAAACTGGTACATTGTGTTGTTGTAGAAGATCTGGTATTACGAGGAAATATTTTCTCACAAATTACTTGAATATTGGGCCAGAAAAAAAAAATGCCGAAAATTCAACTTGCCAGTACAATCTCACAAACTGCTATCCACCTAATGAGTCAGGCCCCAAAACATTTTCTCCCTGCTTCGAGAACAACGACTGCTTTTATCGGCCGATCAATTTTTTCCATTGGCCGACAACTCAGAGAGGACGCTAAATATTTGCATAGATTTTTATAGCAACTCCTGTGATGGACTTGTTTTTGTTATTTTTTATTTTAACTATTCCGTCTTCAGCATGTTATGTGCCCCTTTTTTCTGTTTGGGTCTGTAATTTTCTTTTTTGCCGCATTTTCCATTGTAGTATTAACACGAAGCACTGTCGCTTGGTTTGATGAGGTAAGTTGCCATTTTCTTCGCTATAGTTGTGCAAGACAATTTTTCTTTCCTGAATCTATCTTACATATCTTTAAGTTGATTATTTGTTCAGGCTTAGAATATTGTGCCCACATATAGTCCAGTGCCCATGCTATTTTCCTTGAGCTCCTTGATTAAATCCAAAGAAGAATCAGCAATATTATTGGTCCTGATCTGGCAGTTCAATTTCAGTAACTTAGCCAATGCCATAAAGCTGTCTTTCTGTACCTTTTTTTTATAAATACTTTCATTATAATTGTTCAGATGAGCTCTTTGCTTTGGTACCTAGACTTTATGAATTTAAGTGCAACACTAGACTGGGGTCAAGATTTTATCTATTTACCATTGAGCTGGCTAGATGGTAGCCATAAGTTCTATGCTAACAGTCTCTTTTCTCACACTTCTCATTTGTGGAACTCTCTTCTGGCTTCTTCCTTTCCTGGTAAGGTCCCATCAATTAATATTTGTGATGGCTAGATGTAGCCATAAGTTCTATGCTAACAGTTTCTTTTCTCACACTTCTCACTTGTAGAACTGCCTTCCAGCTCCAAAATTTCCAGCCAACTTCAAATAGCAAAAATTTAAATGCAATGTCAATCAATATCTACTGTCCTAATTACTCTTTTCTCCTGCTCACTATTAATGTTTCTGTTTCAAAAATTCTTTCACACCCTGTAAACCCAGGTGTTTTAGTGGCTTTACTGATTAAAAAAAAAAAACCCAAAAAACAAAGAACAAATTGCAATCTAAGAAGAAATAAGATAATGGACAGAAAGAAAAGAATTTATTTTAGAAATATTCTCAATTTCTCTGAACACATTTGGTGGAGGTATCTAGCTCATCATCAGTTTATTTTTTAAGGGACTTTTGAAGAAAAGCCTTCATTACAACATAGAGATATTCTGGCTTTAAAAAGATTTGGCATATTTCCCAAGAATTTATCTGAAGGTGCCTTTCCAAAGCATTAAACTTTGAACTTCACACTGTTTATTTGAAAAGTGATTTACTGAATAAATGACATATCTATGAAACTACTAGTTAGATGCAACCAAAATGGTGCCTCTTCTCAGAATGATAAGCTTTGGATTAGAAAATTGCAGTATCTCCGAGGAAATTAAATGATATTAAGACTCAATCCAAGAATTCTAGGGAATAAGAAAGAAAGAATGAGAGATTTTGGTCTTCTGCTCAATTAACTGGTACCAGTCATTATGAAACTGGAAATGTCCATTAATGGTTACATCAGGAAGAAGAGCTCCACACATTTCCAACGTTCTTACACAATGAACACTAGTAAAAAGTACTAATACAGTAAATATCAGTATTTGAATGTATTTAAAGTATTTTAATGTGTGTGTGTGTGTGTGTGTATATATATATATATATATATATATATATATACATACACACACATACACAATCAAAAAAGTGGTGAAAAAATTTTCAGTTCAATTCACTTTCTAAACTATGACATAACATCAGAAAATATATATATATATATATATACACACACACACACACAAGCAGTATAGCCCGGCATTGCTCGGGTGTAATGAAAGCTTTAAAAGTAATCCATGGTCCTGGAGCTCAGACTCTTTGGATGTTGGCATGAAAGACTAAAAAGCAATAGTTGTTTCCAGTTAAAGCGAAACCGTAGACTAAAAGAAAAATGAATGGATGTAAGTCAAATTTTGATTTCCTGGTATCGATATCAAATAAGTTTTTTTCGTCGTAAACTGAATTTTGAAGGCTAAATAAGTCCTCTGAGTAAATGGTATCATGGCTGGGACTAAGAACTACAATTATACCTACTTAGAGCCAAACCTGAAGCAAAAACTAAAATAAAAGGGCTGAAAAAAATAGACATACAGGCAGATAAACAGACACACACAAACATCTTGCCTTTTATATATATAATTGATTTTCTGCACTATTGTAAGAACTGCAAGCTTGAAACTTTTGAATATCGTTTCTTATGTCTTTGTCTATGAGTGTATCAAATTTGATAAAATATAACCTGATTTTTTCAATTTTCGATTTTCAATATTTATCGAGCGTACCTCATCACAAAACCTAGCTAAGAACACTTGCAGACACTTATAGTACAACTGTGTAAATTTTCAAGAAAATCGGTTCAGCTGTTTTGGAGTCTATAGGTAACGGACACACACACAGACAAAGTTCCATTTACAAATAAGTTTATATATATATATATATATATATATATATATATATATATAATGCTCTCATTATGATTGAGCTCTCTAAAGAAGAAAAATTTAAAAACAGTTTCCACTTCTGTGATATATGCATGACTCTTCAGAAATGAATAGAGTTCTTTTGGTGACTGGCGTGTGTATACACTGCTTATATACAATACGTTAAAATTTCCCTTCTTTTATTCCATGCGCCTATGGCTTTGTGGGTAGCAAGTTTTGATCCCGGCCAGAAGCAAGTGGATGTGTCTAGCCACACTGATGAGCTGTGATACAGTGAAACAGGCTTGTATGCAGATGAGTAATATACATATATATATATTTTTTTTTCATTTGTAAATGAGTTATTACGCGACCTAGGTTTTTACCATGTTGTGTCTTCAGGCGATTTGCAATTATATACACACACACGTGTGTGATAAAAATATAGTTTAAAGCTATGTTATATTTATGGGTGAAAGTACTCAATATCAGAGAGAATGTAAAGTCAACACTGGCGCCAATCTATTTCATGCTTGAATGGTATCTTGAGGCCATGAAGATGACTTTAAAACATGTAACAGACTTGTTTCTCAGTGTTGAAACTTTGATTGCTTTTACTTGGGGTGAAATAATTATATATATATATATATATATATGGGTGTCTGAGAAAGTAATTTCCTCTCTGTGTTTCAAGTGTGTTATAGGAATGAATGTTCTTGAATGTTCTCTTTACTGTATTTTTTATTATAAAAGCTCTACTTATGTGGCTCTTGAGTCTTGTACAAAGTGAACATTATTATAAAGAAACTTCCTCCTATCAAAAAAAAAATTTTCAAACCGCAACTAAATATGAATCTAGTAAAAAAAAATCTGTCAATGACATAAGTGATAAACATACAGAAAGGAATTTACAAAAACTAAAAATGTTAGTTTCTAATAGGAAATGTTCTGGAATTGGCAGAATCAACCTAATAATAAACCAACCTATCTAATTTCAAATCATCAGATACAAAACTGGAAGTTTGGGCTTAAAATTTGCCACTGAAATGTGAAAAGAGGATATTACAGATTATATAATAAAAAAAATTAATAAGAGTCATACTGTGTGTTAGGGAATATGCATGTCTAAAAATGCGAGAAACACAACAGTTATCAACTTTGAAAATAGGAACTTTTAATTCTCAGATACTTATATTCCTTCGCTTTTGGGAAAGGCATGGATCTGCATTTCCCTGCAGAGTAGCCTATCAGCATGGTGCTTGTCATGAAGGCAGAGATAGAAATACGGTGGATGAATGTACACAAAAGGAAAACTACTCTCCCACAACTTTTACCTGTCTAATAGAGCTGTTACTTCTATTGTTAACCTTAACCAAGTCTAGTCATGAGTAGAATTTTAACAAAGAGCATTTGTACAAAGTGCGCAAATTACTTCTCCAAATTTGACCAAATGATAAAACAAAGGTTGGACTGAGAACTTTTCAATTTAAATGAAGAGAAATCTATTTTTCTTATGCTTCCATTTGATTTTAAAATACATTTATCAGTTGTGTTTATTTATAAAAAAAAAACAAAAAACAGAAAGAATACCCCCCACCCCGACCTTGATGTTGGTTGTTATTTATAACCTGCCAGTTATTACGATTAATTTTTTGTTTTGAAAATCACAGATCACCTAAAAAATAATGTGGATTCACTTGCCATTCTCAATAAGTCCCACTCCACTTAGAGGCCATATTTTGTCTTTGAAACCTTCTTTATGTGAACTTTAACAGAAGGATTTCATACTCTGCCTCCCACCCTATTACATATTGTCCATTTTCCTTTTCTTTTTTAATTTTGTTTTATTAACCTTGATTCAACTCTGCTGAGCAAGGTTCGAAACCAGTTAGCTCACTTTTTCTGTTTTTACTTGTTCTGTTTTACTTATTATCATTAGTAGGGGGGATAATGAATTGTGTCTCTTTATGGCAATTATAAAATTTTGTACCACTAATCTTGTGTATATATATATATATATATATATATATATATATATTATACACCCTCCCAAGTACATGAGTAAAGGCTTAAGTGTGACAGATACAGACTTAATTAGGCACACAATGACTCTTTGAGGTCTTTTGTGGTAATCCATTGCTGGCAACATTGATTCTCATTAGGTACCTTATTAATTTAACTTGTACCAACACTGCTTGTTGAAATATCTAATGTATAATACTTCAAGAAACTGTGGGGATTGAAATAAAAAAAAAAACACGAAAAAAAAAACACAAAAAGAATAATAATCTACCAGGAGATCATGACCCGGAAAAGACCGTCTGCACATGGGCAAGAAAAAAGTGGCTTCTTGGCACTAAATAAAAGCCGAGGAATCAGTTTTTATCTTTTTTTAGCTGGGACTTTCAAACAGACAAGATGTACTTGTCTGTTTGGGAAGACCCCCCCCCCCCATTTCAAGAAGATTGTCAGGGTTTAGTGAATAAAAACCAGTTTCAAAAAATATTCTGAGTGTCTGTCTCCTTTTTTCCCCAGCCTATATTTTAAATGATGAAAGCAATTCAGTAAATATTGGATGTTTAAGTAAAAAAAACCCCAAAAAACCCCAAAAGAAACCCAAGAATCAACCATACAGCAATAACCATCCATACAGTTTCATTTTTAAACCTCCAGTTAAGGCTCTTTATTTATCTTATGTCAGACTTAAATGTCAATTCTATTTCATATAAACCAACTGGAAAAGAATGAAAGGAAGAAGATTGTCTTGCACCAACATTCCTTATAAATCAGCATTCAAAATTCTGTGTTATAACATACAATTGTGATATTGATGAGAAATATAAAAATTTTAGTCCCAAAGGTCGTTACATACACACACAAAAGTTCTTGGCCAGACCAAGAAAGACTTTAAAAATTCTGATATCTGGTTGGATTTTTGGGAAGTACGCTAGGCTGAGAACTTTTCAGCACCACTGAAATCTAGATTTTTAATTTTATATACGAAAAATGTAGTAAAAATGCTTCAATTGTTCCTGAGCTTTTTAGTACCACTTAAAGGAAAAACGATGCTTTGAAGAAAAAATATTCAACAGAAGTTAAAAAAAGAAAAAGGAAAGTTTTAAGACATTAGGATATATATATTTTTTTTGCATTGAAATATGATTTTGAAAAAAAAAAATTGACTGTTATTCTTTTTTCTCTCTAATTATTTACTTTAAATTCCTTTTTCGTCTTTGCTTCGATTTTTTTTTACCCAGATTTTTTTTTTTACCCAAGCTGTTTTCTTGTTCTTTTAAAATGTTTTTTACTTCTTTCCTGTCTATTTTTTTTACCGTTCCCATTTCTTTAACTGCCCCTTTTTCAATCGTGTTTTTTCTTTCTAACTTCATTTTTTGTTTTTTCGGATTTTTCCTTCTTTCTTGGCTTTTTCATTCTTCTCATGTCATTCCTCATTTCGCCGACGAAACGAATAAAGCCAATCGCAGTTATCTCCCTCTTTTCAGGTTCATCTTTATTAAACGAAATCCAAAACTTGAATTGTTTGATTAATAATCGCTTCCGTAGGGCTCCGTTGATATTGATTATTACCGCTTCATCATGACAGACTTAATGATTATGAGTGCCGTTAACGACACCTTCTCATGCACAGAGTTAATGCAGATTCTCATAAGCACAAATTGTGTGTCTGTATGTGTGCATTACATTTTTCACTCATACACGAATTTTATGCATACACCCATAAATAAATATCAATCTTTGCCCCAAATTACACAGAAACACACAATATTAATAACAACAATAACATACATAAAATGATATTTAACACATGTCAAGGTGAGCAGAGTTTTGCTAACAAGAGACTCAATAGAGACTGATTGATTTGTTTAATGGCATATCAACTTCTTATGGGTCCCCAAAAATTTAATTTTCATGGGAGCTTTGAAGTAATAAAAATATGTTATTCTGCTTTCACAATTGAAAACATGGTAGATAATACCCAGCTTTTGTGCTTATACATGTTTGTGTCAACATTATTACTAGAGGGGGTGATATGCGTATTTATGTCATAGTTTTGTTGAGGTTATATTTTTGAATAGAGTTTGAGTTCTTTAAAAAAATTATAGGATATTATATGGATTAATGTCATGAAAGAGTTCTTTCATTTTGGATGCTTGGTTGATTTTTAGCAGCATAACAACCCCCATCAGCTTTTTAGCCAAATCTAAATATTTTGAGCACAATTGTATGCATTCAACCACAGATAAAATGAATTGTTAATAATTCTACTATAAATTGGTATTGGTATTTATTTTATATATAAAAATATAAAGTTACTACTTTTACTATACTTTATTTTTATTTATACTTTTACAGTATTTTGTTTTTGTAACTATTTTCGCCCTTAGATGAGAGCTTAACAGGTGCTACCAGCCCAGGTCAGGGGGCACAACAGAAACTAAGAGGTGGTTCCATACTCCTCAAAACCTCATGATCAGAGGCCTTGCTGCCAAATGTAGTTTGTCATCATACTCAGGACTACAACAGCATAAGTAACTTAAGTAATAACTTATCATCAATAAAGAAAATATTCACAATAATTATCTGTGGAGGACAGAAGTATTATATTATTGA
Source organism: Ascarosepion bandense (assembly GCA_037127315.1). NCBI lineage: Eukaryota > Metazoa > Mollusca > Cephalopoda > Sepiida > Sepiidae > Ascarosepion > Ascarosepion bandense. The sequence goes on along the minus strand of JBBBDQ010001058.1, from coordinate 1,828,610 downwards.
CAGAAAATATATTTATAAATGTATTTTATTAAGTTTAATATATTTTCAGATGTTTTCTATATTGAAAAATATTGTGGTAATATTACTATCAAAACCTAAATATTCAAATTTAAGTGTGTGTGTGTGTGTGTGTGTGTTATGTATATAATTAGGCACCAAGATATCTTCATTCAAACTTTATTCATTAAATAATATCGACATATTGTGTCTACTTATTTTTATACTGATCCTTTCCAGTTGTCTAATCAGTTTCTTGATGTTAAGATGAAATTCATCAAGGAAGGCACCAAGATATCTTCATTCAAACAGGTTTCATTGAATAATATAGACATACCGTGTCTACTCATTTTTATACACATCCTTTCCAGTACAGTTATAGTTATTTTACAATTTTGAAATTATCTTTTGTAGCTATGGAATTCTTTGCAGAACTATGTTGTGTTTTGCAGTACTGTAAAGTATAATAATAAAAAAAAAAAGCCAAACTTTATAATGATAGTGATGTCTCAAGACTGTGCCGAGAAGAAAAGTTAGCCATGTTATTTCCAGAACAAAAATCATTACTAAATGAAAGATTTAAAGTGATGTCTGGATGTAATCACACCAGAAAACATACATTAGGAACATACAAACTTGTATGAAATTAAGATCCTTAAAAATCTCCCTAATTTTGAAAATTTCAGTTTTAAAGTTCCAGTCATGTGTTTATAAAAATCACTTTTGCATGTTTGAAAATGTTGAAAAATCGCCTGCTGATACTGAAAGATTGAAACCAAGGTTGCATAAATTGCTGCTTTTTGAATTAAAAATATTCAAAGCACTATATTATAAATGTATTGAGCACTTTTTAATACAACTGTATATTGGTCTAATTTAATTATGACCAAAAACTGGTAATCAGTTATATATATATATATATATATATATGTGTGTGTACACACACACACACACAAGTGGCTGTTGAAAAGGCTGCCCCATTTCCTAAAATCTGAGTAAATGATTAAACATTAAATTTTTGTTTAATTCCTTTTTGGCATGGCTGAATACTTTTCAGCACTAACTCATTCAGATACATGCACATTTATAGTGTATCCACAACAAAATATCTGTATACACTTTATTCTATTAATTTAAATAATTAAAAAAAAAAAAAAAATCAGTTAATAAATTTTTTGATGAAAAATTAAAACTGAATTTTTACATGAACATGTCAAATAAACATTTAATTGAATGGTTTTCTCTTTAATTATTCTAAAAGATTTTAACTTTCATTTAAAAAGAAGAAAAAATGTCAGTTGTTATTGAAGCAGAAAAGACAATGAGACAGGAGGACACACTGTGTATCTCTCTGTGTGTGTCCTGAACAAATATAAGTATCAGCTCTTAATTCTAAAAAAATATGATAGTGAAATTTTTAAATTGTCATTCACCCACCAACCAATGAGTTAAAATTAATTTTGAATCTTTAGAAAATATATTTTTAAAAAATATTCTGGTTTCAATTACATAAAAATATCATTAAACTTTTTATAATAAATGTTTACTTTGCTAAATCTAACATAATGTTGGAATTGTCAGTTGTCTGTCAAATATCAAATTCTTTGTATAAATTGGACGTATAATTTGTATATAAATTTAACTTATAATAATTATATAAATTACACTACCAAGTAGTCAAGGCTATCAAATAATGACTGAAAAGTGTTCCTTTTAAATAATGACTTGCCATTAATGAACTGATGGTTTCAGTGTTGAGATAATTGTTGAAAATTATTTTTCTTAAGTGGACAACTGATCAATTATCAAATTTAAATTCAATTATTATTTACTGATGTTATAATTAGAGAACAACAATGCTTAATTAATCAGTCATCTTTGAAAAAAGAAAAACAATGCTTCAAACTCCATAGAAGAATGCATTTTATTTTAACATCAAGGAAATGATTACCTCTAACCTGAAAAAATTAAACTGGGTCTCCTAAGAAAGGACAAAACAAAAAAAACTTGGCACAAGTTAGGATGTGAGTACTTTTTTTCTTTTTAGAGATTTTAAAAAGGTTCGCTTAATTTCAGTTGAAGGGCCTTTTTTCTTAAATAAATACAGCAGGAAGACCACAATAAATCTTAATTCTGAGAAAACATCACAGGAACAACAAATTCCTTTTATAGAATCTTATTTTGTCAGCGACTGATGATCATTTGAGCATCACTGGTGACCCTTGGAACATCAATTTGAAAAGGAAACTTGAAAATTTATTGCACATTCATGGCTGGGAATTGAACCTCTGTCTTCTGTATGATAGATGAAGACATCTTCCATGATATCACCAAAGATTTGAATACATAAATTATTCTTTGAGGTGTTGGTTAACAAGGTAGAGAAACATTTTGAATACATTTTGAATACATTTTCATTGAATTCACTATAACTGGTTGGAGACCTGTTGGTTAAATTTTAAAAAATTCTGATTTTACTAAGACTTAAGATTTTCTGCTTAAAACAGTACAATAAAAAGGTTGTCATATTCACTGTGTGATTTATAATTAGAGTTTTTGATGTAAATTAATTTTTTTTAATAAATTGCTTTACTAAATCCCACATTTTACAAAGAATTTTTTAGTGTGACTTCATGAGAGAGAGAGAGAGAGAGAAAAAAAAAGCCCCCCCCCTAATGAATATGTCTTGGCGCTTATTACATTAAATGAACCTGCTTCGAAGAATGAAAAGTATCAATTTTCGTAATCAGTCTTGTAAAAAAAGAAAGTAAAAAAAATGGAAAATAGAGAAAATTCTGATTGTTGAGTCGTTAGTCTAAGGGAGGTAACTGTTGTATGCTTAACATCAGATAGGTGCTTCTTTGTAGTAATTTATTTAAAATATAAAATTAGAAATTCGCTCAATAATATTTTATTTTCGATTTATATATATATATATATATATATATATATATATATATAAAAATGCAAGGAATTTATCACTTTAACTGAGCAAGTTCATGCCAACTTTGAAGTTTGGTGAGGACATATTATGATGTCAGGTTTTTTGCATTTTTTTCAATCAGAAAAAAAAACAAACAGCCCTGATGAGTGATAACATCATAACATGTCCTCACCAAACTTCGAAGTTGGCATGAACCTGATCAGTTAAAGTGACAAATACTTTGCCTTCTAGGTAGCTCCACTCATTTTTGATACTTAAGTCTTAAACTGAATTTTAAAAAAAGTTTTCGTGAAACATTTGTTTTAATTGAAAGCTAAATGATTACATTTACTATTTCCAGTAAGCAAAAGGCTGTTTTATTTCAAACAAATTATATTGATTGGGATCTAAAATTTTTTTTTTTTTTTTTTTTTAACTTTTCAGCCATTTTTGAGTGATCGACATATTTGTAAACAAAAGCTAATTCTCAGTTTTAAAAATCTTGCAAAACTAAAATATACATCTGTGACACGTTATCTTTGAAAAATTAGCAAATTCAGTTAATCTGATTTACACAAGTATTACTTGTTTATAGCATGAAATTTAGAATAAAAGTATTTCCTAATCACCGAGGTGCCAACTGAGCAAGGTGCGAATGATGGATGACAGCCCAATGTCAGCTAAGTATGGTTGACTAGAATTGACAGTTGTCCACCAAATTCTTTTCCTGTAAGAGGAAGAAACCGTGGAACACGACATTTTAATACAGCATAGAAAATACCATACTACAAAAAAACTTGCCATACACAAAAAAATAAAGTTAAACATTTTAAAAAAATCTATTGGCTCAATGATTCGTATTAAACTTTTCAATTAGTAAATATAGTCTTCACTTAATAACCTATGCCTTGTAGAATTTTAAAATTTTTTGAAATTTTACAAATTATTAATTAAAGAAGAAAAAAGTAAACAATTCTTATAAAAATTCAAACAACTTTTTTTCTTCATACTGTCTTTACCACACACACACACACACATATATATTTAAAAGCAATCAAGAGCTTATCTAATTAAATAATGTGATAGTTTTATTGCATTTGTTATTTTACTATTCTGAGCAGACTTTTGGAAAAATAGGGCTACTGTATGGAAAAAATTATATATGATTTCCATTAACGAGAGAGTCATGTGTTTTTCAAAACAAAATTTAATTGCTTAAAATTTCAGGAATTTATGTGGAGGTCAGGAGGTAACAGGTGTAAAAAAATATTTTTACTGAGATTTTCTAAAAAAATAATTTAATTTCATTTGTGAATAAGTTCTAGAATTTTCATTAAAATCCGATAATTATTTGATTTTTGCAAGAATTTCCAAATTAATGTGTTTTTCACCAGGGGTGGGGAAAAACAAACAAACTGGGTTAGGTAATATTATATTATCCATTGTAAACTGATAATGTGGTTATCTGCTGTCAAAAAACTAAACAAGATTTATATCAGAATTTCAAATGTGTTACAAATAATTAAAGTTTTTTTTTAAATAATTAAAATAAAACTTTGATCTTTCCTCTTAATACAAAGCATTTTGATGAAAAAACTTCGTTTTTATTAAGTTTGGGGCTTTTTTTCTTGATACTGGGCTCTTTTTCTTTTTTTTTCAGCGAATGATTGGAGGTACCTGCATTAAACCTATGAAGATCCTGTACATGATAGTAAACTGCATCAAGGCAGTAAGGCCTCTGATCGAGAGGTTGTGAGGAGCATGGAACCACCTCTTAATTGCTGTTGTTCCCAGGTTCACCTTGACCCGGTGTGATAACACCTATTAGGGTCCCAGATATGGGCAAATAGTTAACCTGAGGTCAAAACACTATGAAAGTATAAAAATAGACTTTTATAGAAAAATATACATTTTTGAAGGAAAAAATTACTACCATGACACATTTCTTCAGTTTTCTAAAATAAAATAAAGAAAATTTTTTAATCAAAATCTGACTAAATCAACCTTCACACTATAACCAAACATTAAAACAAAAACTTTAAAGCCCTACATTTTGGCATAAAATAACCCACAGAGGTTGATATGCCATTAAACAAAACTCAAACCAATGAAGGGTCTAGCTCCACCACGACATTGAACACTTTATGATAATTATCATAACCCAACACACGCACAAAGAGTGAGAGAGAAACGAGCAGAGAAAGAAAGAAAGAAAAAAAGAAACGGGCAGAGAAAGAAAAAATAATCAAAAAGCGGACAGGGGGAAAATAAGAAAAGCATACAGGGGGGGGGAAGAAGAGCGTACAAGTGGAAAAAAGAAAAAAAAAGAAGAGCGTACAAGTGGAAAAAAGAAAAAAAAAGAAGAGCGTACAAGTGGAAAAAAGAAAAAAAAAGAAAAAAAAAGAAGAGCGGACAGGGGAAAAAAAAAAAAGAGCGGACAGGGGAAAAAAAAAAGAAGAGCGGACAGGGGAAAAAAAAAAGAAGAGCGGACAGGGGAAAAAAAAAAGAAGAGCGGACAGGGGAAAAAAAAAAGAAGAGCGGACAGGGGAAAAAAAAAAGAAGAGCGGACAGGGGAAAAAAAAAAGAAGAGCGGACAGGGGAAAAAAAAAAGAAGAGCGGACAGGGGAAAAAAAAAAGAAGAGCGGACAGGGGAAAAAAAAAGAAGAGCGGACAGGGGAAAAAAAAAAGAAGAGCGGACAGGGGGAAAAAAAAAGAAAAGCAGACAGGGGAAAAAAAAGAAAAGCAGACAGGGGGGAAAAAAAAGAAAAGCAGACAGGGGAAAAAAAAAGAAAAGCAGACAGGGGAAAAAAAAGAAAAGCACGACAGGGGAAAAAAAGAAAAGCAGACAGGGGGAAAAAAGAAAAGCAGACAGGGGGGGGGGGGGGGGGGGGGGGGGGGGGGGGGGGCAAAGGAGACAGCGGACAGGCAAAGGAGACAGCGGACAGGCAAAGGAGGGGAAAAAACAGCGGACAGGCAAAGGAGACAGCGGACAGGCAAAGGAGACAGCGGACAGGCAAAGGAGACAGCGGACAGGCAAAGGAGACAGCGGACAGGCAAAGGAGACAGCGGACAGGCAAAGGAGACAGCGGACAGGCAAAGGAGACAGCGGACAGGCAAAGGAGAAAAACAAGAAAAAAGAAACGGATAGAGAAAAAACAAAACAGAGAAAAGAAAAGAAAAAGAAAAAACGCAGAGAAAGAAAAAAGGAGAAAATAAAAAAAGTTTTCAGTGACATGTTAATTTAAAATGAAAAAACATATCTCTCATGATCTTATCTTTTAAATTCAAGTCCAGACAGAATTTTATCAAGCTTAGACTGGTATAAGGTTGAATCTATAGAAAACATTCAGGAAGATTTTGTTGTGTCAATGATTTTCAAGTGGCACTAGACACTTCTGAAAATCAGATTTTCAAATCCTGGTTTTCACCTAGTTTCAAACAACTTAAGCTTTTTGCAACTTTTTCAATGAAACTCAATAAAGAAAGACACATTTGATGGCAAATTAACATTTCTAGAAAGTAGCAAAAATACCTCTACGGTTCAGAAATAAAAAACTTGTTTCTAAAGAATGAAAGAAAATTACTTCACCATTACTGCCATTTAGAGTGAGATGCAAAGAATGATCTTTGCAAATAACATTTCTGTTTGATCCTCGGAATGTCTTTAGTACACTGCTTCCCATCCATAATACCAGACAGTTGGATACAGTCTGGCATTTGGAGATTTTATTTTTGCACAGATGGTGCCAGCAGTAAAAGAAAATCGAGTACATGCCTTGCAGGCTAGCAAATATGTCAGAGTCAATGAGTTTATATTTTATTAATAGCGTTTGGATAGAAATTATTGACTTAGAAGTAATAGACTTAAAAATTATATAATTTTTTAAAAAAAATTTGACTTTTTTTTTCTTAGCAAGACTAATTCTGATTATTATTATTTTTTTACTAAAAACTCAGTAAATATGGAAATAGTGGGACAGATATCCTCTCAACAAGACACAGGTGAAAGATAGTCATTAGTATGGAAATGAGGGCGACGGACACACACACTGGTGCCTAGACGTGGGCGACGGACACACACACTGGTGCCTAGACGTGGGCGACGGACACACACACTGGTGCCTAGACGTGGGCGACGGACACACACACTGGTGCCTAGACGTGGGCGACGGACACACACACTGGTGCCTAGACGTGGGCGACGGACACACACACTGGTGCCTAGACGTGGGCGACGGACACACACACTGGTGCCTAGACGTGGGCGACGGACACACACACTGGTGCCTAGACGTGGGCGACGGACACACACACTGGTGCCTAGACGTGGGCGACGGACACACACACTGGTGCCTAGACGTGGGCGACGGACACACACACTGGTGCCTAGACGTGGGCGACGGACACACACACTGGTGCCTAGACGTGGGCGACGGACACACACACTGGTGCCTAGACGTGGGCGACGGACACACACACTGGTGCCTAGACGTGGGCGACGGACACACACACTGGTGCCTAGACGTGGGCGACGGACACACACACTGGTGCCTAGACGTGGGCGACGGACACACACACTGGTGCCTAGACGTGGGCGACGGACACACACTGGTGCCTAGACGTGGGCGACGGACACCCATTGGCGCAATGCAAAATTGGTAGAAAGGTGACAGTAGTTCAAATAACCACTATAACAACAGAGGTAAGAAAGTATCTTTGAACACACATTACAGAGAACATTGATGCTGATAGGTTATAGCAGTAGAAAACCACACCAGGTGCCACTTGTCAAATAAATGCAAGAAAATGAGAATATAATTTCACAAGGAACACAAAAATTAAACAATAAAAGATTATTATTGTGTTGCTAGGTTTGTTAATTTTCAATTTCTGTTTCAATATTTTGATGGTAGGTTTTGGTTTATTTTGTTTTATGGCATATCCACACCTCAATAGGTTACTTAATGCTGACAAGATTTTTGGAATAGATTCATATGAATAGAATATGTATTCTTTGTAAGAAATCAGCCTGTAGATTGGAATTGATTGGTGCAGTTTTGTAGAACGAGTTTTTGTTGAGTGTATTGTTGGTAATATTTTTATTTTCAAAAATGTATAGCTGATATTTATGCTATAAAAATCTATTTTTATGCTTTCATAGTGTTTTGACCCCAGTTTGGAGGTCAACTATTTGTCCATAGCTGGGACCCTAACAAGTGCTACCACACCGGGTTAGGGTGAACCTAGAAACTCTCAGCAATGAAGAGGTGGCTTCCATGATTCCCAAAACATCCTGATCAGGAGCCTTGCTGCCAGGTGCAGTTTATAATACCCAGGGTGCTTGGATGGTAAGGAAAGAATTTTGACATAAGCAACATAAACTCATTTTGTCTTTTATCAAGGGATCAGGCTGGTGGGTGGTGTAATGGCAGTGGGGAATATTTTCTTGGGATACATTTGGTTGATTTGTACCAAAGAATGATGGTTTAAATACTGTAGACTACCTGGGTATTATAACTGATCATGTGGCTCAATTTATGGCCATAGTGCAACCATCTTTTGATGTTGACTTCCAACAGGACTTTACACTGCATCATAAATAAATAAAAAACTTAGTGTGATATTGGTTCACAAAGCACTGTAATGAGAGCGCTTCAAGTTGAGGTGGCCTCCACACTTGCTGAATCTGAATCTTTTGAAATGTGGTGGAAAAAGAGATTTAAATTCTGGATGTGCAGCCAGCCAATCTAGAAAAATTGCATGAAGCCATAATAATGTGCTGAATGGAGACTCTTCAAGATCTTTTTACATTAATGTAGGCGTCCCTTGGGGCTCTATACCTGGACCTACTTTGTTTCTAATATTCTTCAGTGACCTTCAGATTCTTATCCGTTATCAATTTGGTATCTATGCAGATGATAAAATTACTTACTTCTGTCTTAATGGTAAGTCTGAGAGGTTCTGTAACGTTAAATTGGCAACTGAATGATCTTCAATATGTTAAGTAGGGTAAAAATGACTTGTTAATTTTAATGTCTCAAGAATTCTATCTTAATTATCTTAGAGAACCTGTTTTTGCCTTTCATCAGTTTGGCAGAATCTGCAAGGTCATCAATCTTGACCTGGCATCTCAGCTCAAGTCACTTTCCCATCATTGTAGTATAGTTTAACGTGTCTTTTCCACACATATTTTCATAGTTAATTTTGTTCTGATGAGATTTCCTCTTTTGTATTTTGACTTTTTATGAATTTAAGCACAGCTCTCATCATTTTGAATCCTGTCTTTTTATTGTCCCCTTTCAACGTTTTTTTCTTAGGTTTTTCACTTTCAGTAACTCCTTGTTCCTTAGTGGCTTTATCTTGAAGAGAAATGATTAAAAAAATTAAAACAAAAAACAAACAGCATGGACCAAAATTTTGAAAGAGTTGCTTCCATGATATTGAATCTATACCAAGAAGAATTGAAATTGCTTCTAAAGGCAAGAACAAGTCCAATCCAATACTCAAAGAGTGCACCTAATAAATTATTTCTGAGCACACCTGTCTGCTAGGGTGGTAAAACAATCCCTGTTACAGAAGCCTGCTTAGGCACATTTGTGTTTGTTCAACACCTGCAAAACTGCCTGCACTGAGTGGACCTTGTTACAGTTTCTGGTAGAAAGTGCATAATCTGTTTGAACAAGACTAATATTCTTAAACCCTCGGTTACAATGACTTGTCACTTTTTGCGAGTACAACCAACAATAACTTTCAAATAGTTCCATCTAGCTAATTACATTCACAAAGCATCATATGGTTTTTGGATACTCAAATGTTCCACATGCTGAGATCACCTCCCCAGACCAGTTCAGTTAAGTGCCATACACACTTTGGGCGATCATGTCTTAAAAGAGACATTAATGACTGGGCAGAAGATTATTCCGCAGTAGGTTGCCATTGCTTTCTGCAGTAGACTGGTTGTCAGCCAAGGATTAATACCTTTCCTAAGGGTATGTGTGTGTAAGTGAATGCAAGGAATTCAACTAGAATTCGAACTTGGCACCCCCGATTTGTTGTTTCAAATTGATATCCACTGCACCACAACGCACATACATCAAGAAGCAATTTTCCTGACAAATCAATCATGGTGAGATTTGAATTTGGGTCATGTAGTTGGAAAGTGAATGTTTTAACTACTTGGCCAAGCACCTGTGTGCAGAAAAGAATGTTGAAATAAGATATTCTTATAAAATCAATAACAACATCAAAGTGTTGATATTGTTAAATTAACAATATTGTTAATTATCATTAAAAGAAATTTGACATACTTAGTGTTTGGCTAGAAATGTTTGAGTTGCAATTGAAACTAACTGGATCCCTTTGATATTGGAACAATTTATGGCAATTTGAAAATTAGAGTTTATTATACAATCATTGATGAATGACATTTTGATGCTGACAGAGCAAAAGAGGAATAACATTTTGTTAAAGTTTTGTGACTTCATCATCTGAATAGAAGAGCTTAAAAGGTATTTTCTCCCCCCCCCCCCACTAGTTATTCATACTGGTATCCTTATCTAAATTATTTTTATCTGAATTGTATTAAAAACACAATTGAGGATACCTTAATTGTTATGTATCTTAATTGTTTAGGCAATCATGACTTTGCAGATTCTTTTTTTTCATTATCTCTGACTTGCCTTGTATTCTTGTGAAAGAGAGAAGAGTGATTTCCTGTTGTCTTATCCATGATTTTGAATTCAGAGATTTTCTTCTTTTAGACTGATTACCTCTTGAGCTTAGAGAGGACATTCTATTCTGCTATTTATTCCATAGTTGGAGGGATAAGAGACATACCTTTTTTTCAGGTATTTTTCTTTTTTAATAATGTCCACTTTGCACAAAGTCCAAAAGTGAGGGTAAGAGCTAAGGGGCACAGTTTATGAAGATATCTGGGAAAGATAAAAGTTAAACTTAAAGGAGTTTGAGTTTTGTTTAACAGCATATCAACTTCTGTGGCTTATTTAATGCCAAATAGGTGGGGTTTTAAGGTATTTTTTAAAAATATTCGGTTATAGTGAGAAGGTTGATTTAGTCAGATAATGAAAAGTTTTTGTTTGTATTGGAAAATTGAAAATGTTTTCTAGTTTTGTATTCAAAAATGTTTTTCTGAAAATTTTTTTTTCCTTCAAAAATGTATTGTTGGTAATATGTCTCTTTCAAAAATGTATAGATTTCTATAAAAGTCTATTTTTATGTATAGATTTCTATAAAAGTCTATTTTTATGTATAGATTTCTATAAAAGTCTATTTTTATGTATAGATTTCTATAAAAGTCTATTTTTATAATTTCATAGTGTTTTGACCTCAGTTTGGGGATTAACTATTTACTCATAGCTGAGACCCTAACAGGTGCTACCACTCCAAGTCAGGGTGAACCTGAGAACAGCAGTAATTAAGAGGTGGTTCCATGTTCCTCACAACCTCCCAATCTTGCTTCTGAATACAGTTTGCCGTCATGCTCAGGACCAGTTAAATTTAAACTTGATGAGGTTAAGATTGTTGTGTTCAGGAATGCAGCTTCTTGGCACAACATAGTAGTTTGTGGGAAGAAACTGTTTGAGTGGAACTTCTGACCAATGCAATCCGAATGTGCATGGCCTGACAGGTTGTATTGGTAAAGATTAAAATTAATGAAAGTAAGAAATGTTATGTGTCTGAATAATTTTCATGAAAATAAAGACAATGTAGTGAGAGACTTGTAATGTTTTGTCTGTGGGGATAGGGGTTCTATGGTGAAAAATAATTCATCATATGCGAGTCTGTGTAGATGCTTTTGAGCCTGGAAAGTAAAGACTGGGTAGGTGCTGTCCATGTATGATGACAGTACCTTTATTTTCAACCTTATGTCACTCTTATATGGGTAGAGGACAGCAGGTGGAGTCAGGTACTTACTGAAACCATACAGGGGAAACTAAAATTTTTCCAACCTAATGAATTGTACGTAGATGATTGAGGTCTAGATTGAGCTTAAGTCTAAACAGATGCTCAAGTCATAGGGCCTCCCAGAGAAAATACCCCTTCATCACAATAGGGGAAAATTCGAGTTCAACTGTGTGATGAGTGAATGTCACTTTGCTTGAAAGTCCTGTTCTGATATCCTTACATTACCAGCATGTAAAGATATTTGGCAGAATAATTAATGGTCAATGACTTCCTCTTGAATCTTCATGCAATATTTTCCCAATTGATTATATATATATATATATATATAATGAAAAATCTAAACACTACTCAGGTAATCATGGTTGACAAGTGATATTGGCTTCATATATTTTGAGGGTTTGTTTAAGTTTGTTTCAAATTTCACCAAATTGTCCCTCATAATAATAATAATAATAAAAATGACTGCACTTTGATCTAACTCACTTGATTAATCTCAGTTAATCCAAAGTTAAAATAGACAAATAAAAGTCAACCTTTGGACCTTATTTAATTATTGCAAGAAAAAGCCATACCAATGATGCACAAAGTTTTAAAAGAATTATCTTTATTGTTTAGAAGATTATGAAATTCTGAGAATTTTGACCATTTTATATTTTCACAAAATGCACGATGGAAATCAGATTTAAAAAAAAAAAATTTAAAAAAAAGTTTTTTTTTAATTTTACTCCATGTATCAGTCAGTTAAGTGCCATATGTGATACACGCTTGGGCGATCATGTCTCAAAAGAGACATGACTGACTGGGCAGAAGATTATCCCGCAGTAGGTTGCCATTGCTTTCTGTGGTAGACTGGTTGCCGACCAAGGCTATAGAACCCAATCTGTTCTGCTATTTAACCCATAACTGGAAGGAAGAGACAGATTAATATCTTTCCCAAAGGTATTTGCACGTAAGTGAATACAATGGATTCAACTGGAATTCAAACTCGGCTCGCCAGCTTCTCGTTCCGAGCTGATATCCACTGTACCACAACGCACATCCCTATGTTGTGATAATCTTTAGAAAATCATTCTAAAGTTTTGTCTTTGCTTCTGAGGTTTATAAAATAGTTTCACTTTGAAAATTAATCAGTTAAAATAATCATTTGATAAATAGATTAAAATAATTATAATTTTATATTCACCCATTTTTTTGTAGGGTTGAATTCCAAAAGAAATTGCTTGGGGGAAAATGCATTCAAAAGAAAAATACTCATAAGACCAAAACCAAAACTGACATTTTAGTTTCTTCAGACCAAAGTTTTGTTCCATTGAACATTAAAATCTCATTTTATCATAATTGGCAGGGCAAACGATTTGGAGTTTTGTTTCTAGTAGTGTCTTTTGTAAATATTTCAAAAGAAAATATTTCTGAATCTTTTGAGAAATAATAATCAACAGCAGAAAAATTTTTAGGAATTCACACAAGAGATAAAGTGTCATTTTCCAAATGTTCGTAAGAAATAAAAAAGAATAAACAAAAAATAGTCAAAATATTAGCTTGGCCAAAGCAATTTTGTTTTTTATCTTTTATATTAAAATGGCATCAGAAGTATTTAGTCTTAACGACATTCAGAAATGATTGGAGAGTTGGACGTTTCTTTGCTTCCAGCAAAACAAGTCACAGAATTAAATGTGAAATCTTCGCATATTCCAGTATTATCAGATAATCATTTATTACAGTCTCTAGAGAATTGTCTCGATTAAAAGTTCTGGGAGAATGGAATTATGGAATTACCAGATAATAATGGAAGATAATGGAAATATTTATGTTGGAAAGTTTATTATTTACGCTCCATTGTTCAATAACGTTGGAAAGTTTATTATTTACGCTCCATTGTTCAATAATGTTGGAAAGTTTATTATTTACGCTCCATTGTTCAATAATGTTGGAAAGTTTATTATTTACGCTCCATTGTTCAATAATGTTGGAAAGTTTATTATTTACGCTCCATTGTTTAATAATGTTGGAAAGTTTAAAGACTTTCTTTTTTTTTTTTCACTGAAAGAGAACAATTTTGACTCCCTAATAAGAAGAGGATGTAGAATGTGTTGAATATTTCAATGTTGATTGAGATCATCAGAAATATAAGACTTTGAAAATGTTGCTATTTTTCAAAGAAAATTAAATGCAAAACCAACAAAAGTACATTAATGAAAAGATGATACAGATATCACCCCCCTGCCACTACCAAAAAAATGATTAAGGTCTTCAGTTAAAGAAGCTACTTTCTGCCATGTATGTGAAAATTGCTTAAGCATAAGTGTTTTGTATGTTAAGGATGCTTTTAACTTCCCTTAAAAAGAAAATAAATACAGTGGTTTATCTGAAATAGATCAAAAGTTATGGCATTTTGAAAGTCGCCAAAATTTAAACACAATTTTCTCATTCTTTTCTCTTGCTGCAGTAAGAGGCTCATCCCTTGTTCCCTGTTTAGGATGTGGTTTCCGGCTTTCTCTTTTCCAATCTTCTCACTATTACGTAGCCCCCTGCACATCAGTGGTGTTACCGCCTTGCTCGGGGTGATACGATTAAAAAAAAATTCTAAACATCTCAAATGCATAAACAAATAAATGTCAGACAGAATCAATGTTCTTACAATTAAAAATTAATCTGTTGTTCCAAAAGATAATTCGGAAAGAAATGTTGAAACCAGACTAAAAAATCCTGATAAACAATGAATATGGTCAGGCGCCCCTGCTGTTCATCTCAGTGTTCTCGACAGGCTCCAAAGGAAAATCAGTAGTGTGATAGGTACCGACTTAGCGGCTCGACTACAGCCACTTCTCCACCAACGAGATGTGGCCTCTCTTTGTCTGTTCTATAAATACTTTCATGGCTTCTTAAGTCATTGGTGCCTCTGCAACAGGTGTTTGCTCGTGGAACCAGATTGGCAACAGGGGCCCACCCATTCACAGTTAGATTAACCAAATGCAGATGACAATTCTACTCCTTCAGCTTCTTCTCTCGCACTTCCTGCCTGTGGAACTCACTTCCATATTCTTGCTTTTCTGATGGCTACAACCTCCAGGAACTTAAATGCAATGTCAATATTCATCTCTTAACCACTTGACTAGTTCTTTTAACACCCCGTATATCCTTTCCTCTCTCGCCACCTTTGCAACTGTCATCACACCTGTATTCCCATCTTTCTCTTGCTCTTTTCTAGCTGGTTTGTCTTCCTCTTCACTCTCTTCTACTTAATCTTTTTATTCTTATGTAGCCCCCTGCACATCAATGGCATTACCGCCTTGCTCAGGGTGATACAATTAAAAAAAGAATAAGGATTATTTCAGAGATTTATTCTATTTTTGTTTTGCTTTTAAAAATATTTTGCCAAAATACATTCTTCAGTGGAATACAAGTGTTTAATGGTCTGATTTTCTTTAAAAGTTGTTCAGAATTTCAAGAAATTTATGGCACTATAAATTCCTTACAAAAAAGGCAGGCTCTCGAGAAGAACAAATGATGTTTCTCATCTCTTGAAGACTATAAGAAAACCTTAACACTTGATCCTGTGAATATCTGAAACTATGAGATAAAGATGCAGAAGAAACTGCTAAGTAAATTCAAAAGACCACTAGATGCAAAATATTACCAGCAAAGTTAGAAAATTGCTAAAACATCAGATAACGAAAATGTGCCTTTGACAAAAATGCTTAAAAAATTAAAATTGACAAATATTTTATCAAATGTTCTAAGATGTAATGGCTCAATTATAAATTTTCTGAGAAAAGGGAAATGATTTGACAATGAAGAAAATTTTCAGATAATTTTACTCGAAACTTAAGCATATTTGCTGAAGCCAATTTACTGTATGATAACTGGATTTATCACAGATCAATTTATTGAATTACTGCAGCCATATCTTCATTAATTAGTCCATGACTCTCACTTGAAATAGAAAAGTAATTGTTTGTTTGCTAGGATATCTGGAAATATTTGATTTGATTTTTATAATTTGAAGTTGAGGTAATCAGTTGCAGATCATGTCTTCCATCAAGGTATTGGGCATAAAATAATCTTTCCTCAGGCATGCCTAAGAACAAGGAAGTGAACAGAGGTGCTGCAGATATTAAAAATAATGGCAGATTTTACAAGATTGACTGAGTAGGTAAAAATATTTTAGAATTTTAATTCTTTCATACAAAAAAATTCATGTGGAAAAAGGAAAGAGAGAAGAACAACAAAGGAGAGAAAAAAAGGATGAAGAGAAAAATGGCAAAGCAGAGAAAATAGAGATGGAAAAAGAGAAAATTAAAAGTGAGAAAAAGAGAGATGTGATATAGAGAAAGAAAAAATAGGAAAGAAAGGAAAAATAGGAAAGAAAGGAAAAAAGTGAAAAATACAAAATGAGGAAAGAAAGAAAAGAAAGAAAGTGAAGAAGACATAAGACAATAGGAAAGAGATAGTGGAGAAAATGAGAGAAAGAAGTTATGAGCAAAGAGAGTGATGGAAAAATTTAAAAAGTAAGATCAAAGGAAAATAAAAGAATTAAGAGAGTGGGAGGGGGACAGGAGGGAGATAAAGGGGAGAAAGCAGTGGAGAGGATTGCCAATAGTAGAAGAGAAAAAGGAGGGTGAGAATTAGCGGTCACATTGGTGAATAAAATTAAAGGGAGAAAGATGGGGAAATGAAATTTGATGCCTGTTTGATTCCCTTGCTTGCTGATAATCAATAAATTTCTCAAAGACAACAAGGAAAGTGATGGTGTGACTCAATCGACAGAAGGCTGTCATGACAGAATGTTTTGTGATGAGATGGCGCCTGCAACCAAAAGGGATGGATTATGAAGATAAGTGTTCGGTTTCAGGGAAGGAAAGAAAGAAGAAAAAATGCAAGCGAGAAGATAATGTCTGAGAAAAAAGAGAGGAAACATAGAGAAATAGAGAGACTGATTAATTGATTTGTTTGTTTTTGTAGCTTATTTAAAGCCAGATAATATTTTTAGATAATGATTTACTGATAAAAATTCAACTAATTAACCTATAGCTGGGGGGAAAAGAGGTGGATTCATGCCTTTCCTAAGGGTATTTTGCATGTAAGTTAATGTAAGTGGAACTCAGCTCTCTGATTTCTAATTCAGAGCCATTATTCATTATATGACCCACATATCCAAGCTGGTATTCCCCATCATGTATTGATCAAGCTTGAGATTGCTTAACTTCATCAATCATACAAAAATTTGTGTTTTAATGCAGTATGGCTGTGAGAGAGAGAGAGAGAAAAGCCAAGTTTGAGTTTTGTTTAATGGCATATCAACCGCTGTGGGTTATTTAATACCAAAAAGGTAGGGTTTTAAGGTATTTTTTTAATATTTGGTTATAGTAAGAAGGTTGATTTAGTCATATTTTAATGAAAATATTTTGTTTTTATTTTTTTATTTTAGAAAACTGAAAATATCTTCTAGTTTTTATTAAAAAAATGTTTTGCTGAGAATAATTTTTTTCCTTGAAAAATGTGTTATGGTAATAATTTTTTTCTTCAAAAATGTATTGTTGGTAATATTTTTCCTTCAAAAATGTATATTTTTCTAGAAAAGTCTATTTTTATGTATATATTTCTATAAAAGTGTATTTGCTGCCATCTTTTCTTATAAGCAGTACCTGATTTACATATGTCCACCATAGATGGTGAAAGCCAGAAAGTTGCTCATAATCATAATCCAGTCTTTTTTTTTCAGGTTATGTATCTTTTTTTCTTTTCTGTATGCTAGAGTTCCGACACTATCTTTGGCATGCCTCTTCTCTAAGATTAAAGACGAAAGAAAGAGATTTTATTAGTCCTATTGGTCAGAGAGATGCTGAGAAAAGGTAGAGAGAAGTAGAGTGAATAGAAGAGAAAAAGAGGAAGGGAAAACAAAAGAGTAAACAAGAAGTGAGAGGGAAAATAAGAGAAGTGAATTTTCTTAGAAAAAGAAAGAATTTGTGTTGCGAAAATTTGTTTCAATTTCTTTTTAGGATAACAATTTGTCTTTTCGTTGACATTTTTTTCCCTATTCATAAAACATCTGAAATAGAAAATTATCTTTTTAATAATCCTGGGACTATCAAAAACTGAAGCCATATATTTTTTTTCTTGTTTTCTGGATGTTTTAGACATGCAATCTATTCATTATAAAAAAAAGGCCAGGGTTTTGAGAAGCCTGATCTTCTAAAAAATCAATGACTTGTCTCTTATTTCTTTCATTTTCTAGAATCAAATGAACAGATAATAGGTAATCACCCTCTAAGAGATTGAATGGATGAAGACATGACAATACCCCCGGGTGCCACTGAAGTCTTTGAAGTGGTTGCTGAGAAGTTCTCAGCCTAACCCGCTTCTCTTATGATAACCAAATTTTTGGATCTCCTCTTGATCAAATGACCACATTATCAGCACCCATTTCATTGTGTTAAAAGATCTTTTGAATCCCTTAGACACTTAACTGCTAAATTTCACCCCAAGCAAGGCAAGAATGCCTTGGTATGCAGAGGTTTATACAGTGAGTGAGAGAGAGAGAGAGAGAGAGAGAGAGAGATATGTCAAGTTACAGAGAAAGAGTAAGAAAAAGATGGGAATCATGGAGATAGAAGATGGTAATTGACATTGCATTTAAACTTTTGTAGATTGTAGCTATCAGGGAAGCAAGTATGTGGAAGGGAGTTTTACTAGCAAGAAGCATGAAAAAAGAAACTGATGGAGTAGAAGTGACAGTTATATTTGACTATTTTGACAGTAAAAGGGTGGGACCTAGATGCCAATCTAGTAGCACAAGTAAATTCATGTGGTCAAGGCACCAGATAAAGAAGCTCATTACAGCAAAAGTTATGACAATAGTCGTAGAAAAACAGAGGATAGCCACATTCTATTAGTGAGAAAGTGACTGAAGTTGAGCTGTCAAATCAAGATCAGTTGCAGATCCCCCTCCCGAGATGAATACCAGGCGCACCCCTCCCAGAAATGTCCACAGTATTCAATGCAGAGTCAAATGGCAGATTTATAAATGTGCAAAATAGATTTTGATGAGAAGAACTTCCTTGCTTGATACAGTGAGACCCAATCTTCTTAGTGGTAGATGTGTAGCTATTGATTCAATGTAGATGTTTCACTTGAGGTTGGTTGAGAGAGGGAGATCAAGGAGGCACAGAGTGTTGTTTTTTCTATACTGATGGAAGGTAGGAAAATTTCTCCCTGGTGCTTGAAGGAGAGCAGCTTCATTTAGGAAGCATTAAAGTTTATTAGCCATTTCTTATTCCAATCCATCACAGATTGAAGATTCTTTCAAAGAGCAACAGTGAGGTTTAGTTTTTCAGCCTTGGTAGATTTCTTATTGAGATTAGATTAAATGGTGGTGTCATCTGTATAGATGCCTACCTATGAACTGATTATATCAGAAAGATCATCGAAGATCAAGAAAAATGTAGGACCCAGGATAGAGCCTTAAAGAATACCCACATTTATAAGAAAGAACCTGGAAGTATGCTCGTTTAAAACAATCTTCGTTCCATGATTTGAAATTGAATTAAATCGAACAATCATCCAGAAATACCATAGCCCTGTAGCTCACACAGAAGGCCAGCATGCCAAACCCTATCAAATGCTTTTGAGATATACAGGGCAACAGCTTGGGCTTCATTGTTCCTATCAAGAACCTGATTATATATTTCAGTGAGGGCTGTTAGCACATCAGCAGTAGACCCGGTGAAGTAGAAGTCATACTGCTTGTCAGATAGTAGGTTGTGGGATGTGAGATGGTGAACTATTTCAGCATTGGCAATAGCCCCAAACAGTTTGCCAAAAAGCAGTAAGAGGGTGATAGGGCAATAATTAGAGGGATCAGAGGAATACCCAGAGTTTTTAAAAAACAGGAACTACAGAAGAGGATTTCCAACAAGTAGAGAAAGCAGCAGTGAGACAATAGTTAAAGAGTTTGGAGAGAAAAGGACAGAGTTCAGAGGCACATTTCTTTATGACAATGACTGGAATGCCATCACCTTCGCTTGCATTATGGGAGTCAAGCTTAAAAACGTATGTAAGAGATCACAGATGGGATTATATATATATATATATATATATATATATATAGCACTCTGGCTATTGGGCATGTATAATGATAACGTATACACTAAAAAAGTCAGCCTTCTATGGATCGCCCATAGCCCAGAGGTAGAATCACCGACTGACGCCAATTCGGATGGGTTTCAATCCTGGGTTAAAAGCAATCGGAGTCTAACCGTACTGATGAGCTGTGATACAGCGAAACAGATCTGTCTGTGGATGACTATATATACATAAAACTTTTTTCAACCTCAGTTTTAGGTGGAAAGTCAGGTATAGTTACTCCAGATAAGTCAAGTGTAGAGTTAAGAGAATTTGTAGGCAAAGCACTCAATCTTGTTTGCTGTGGATGTGAGGACCTCAAATTGGTTGAATAGAGGAGGGGATTGAGGGTTTGCTGTTGTTTAGCACATTTTTGTATAGCTGCCAGTAGTCTTTGGAACTAATCTTGAGAGATGCTATACATTGCTTCATTCTATCAGCAAACAACAGCTTAGCATCATTTAGGACATGCTTGAATTCATTACAAGCAGAGACAAAAAGGTGCCTATTGTGGTCAGATGTGTTTCTCTGGTAAAGCTGGAAGAAGTGATTCTTGTGGACAATGGTAGCTGAGCAAGCAGAAGAGAACCAAGAATATGAATGAGGTTTAAGTTAGAATCTCCTGACTGGGACAAAGGCATCAG
Source organism: Ascarosepion bandense (assembly GCA_037127315.1). Classification (NCBI taxonomy): domain Eukaryota; kingdom Metazoa; phylum Mollusca; class Cephalopoda; order Sepiida; family Sepiidae; genus Ascarosepion; species Ascarosepion bandense. The sequence goes on along the minus strand of JBBBDQ010001058.1, from coordinate 1,808,000 downwards.
TGCCAGCTTTCACCTTGGAGGAGACCTCAGAGGTACAGTCATCAACAGGAAGACTAATAACATTGTTCAAAGGGACATCACAAGAAAATTGTGGAATAAGTCTGATCTTTGGGAGCAGTAAGATATTCTACTGGTAGGAGGTTCCTGGAAGAAGTGAAAGTGGAAAGAGTGTGGTCAGAGGTTTCAAGATGGCAGAGCTGCATGGCATGGCAAGAGTCAAGGATAGAAATGAAGAAGAGATCTAGAAAGGAAGCATGTGGAAAAATCCATCACTTGCACAAGAGACTAAGTGATTGAGAAGTTCAAGGTATGGATGCCTGCAAGATCAGTGATAGAGCTTTTCAGTCACTTGACATAGTGGGCATTGAATTCAGTGAATACAACTACATTAGTGAAGGGGTGAGAGGAAATGGCCTTGTTATATTATCTGAAATACTATCTAACACAAAAGGTTGGTTTCACAGAGATCTTTACTATCTGGGAATCTTTCATGAAAAAAGGATCCACACTGCAAAAGTTGGTACATATACCACGGGTGAAAAATGTTGAGGGTTTTAGGTGTTTTTTGTTTGACTAGTTTAGTTTTACATCTTTGGTTGTGAATTGTCATGTTTAAGGTCATTGTTATTTTGGGAAGGAGAGGCCAAGAGATGGTCATCAAATGTGAAATTTAGTCTAGAGTTTAGGCTCCTAAGCAACTAGAGATGCAGCAACCTAAAAACTGCCAACCCGGTACTCTCAGTACAAAGAAATGTTGCCACCATCCACACACACAAACACCACAAAAAATTTGCAAAAGCACTATTATTAAGGTCTGAGGAGAGGAAAAGAACCAAGAACCCCATCCTAAACAGGAATTAAGGGATGAGCCTCCACTCCTGTTCAATAGAAGGTGGGGACCAGGAAATTACAAGAATTTTTAGAGAAAAAATATTGTGTAATCAATACTTATATAAACAGGATATAAACTATATTTTCGTTTATCTTGATTGTAAATGATCCCACTATTCTTGTTGAAGGACCTGATGAGAGTAAAAATGACAAAACTGAATTGGTTTTCAATAAGCATTGTATATTATTGCTTCTTATTTAATAAGACTTATCACTTGTCTAAATTTTAAACACTTTATTAGCTACTTCTTTTAAATGTCATATCCACTGAGTTATATTATTTTATATAGATTAATTTCTACTTCTAAAAGCTAATATTGTTTCCACGCACATGGTTTATTTTAGCAAAAAGAATTCTTTCAAACATGTTTGGTTGAATAACATTGACAAGTAATGTCTATAAACATATTCAAATTTTTTAATTAGTTGTTTTATATAAATCAGCAAATTTATCAAAGTTAATATTTGTTTTTATTTTGATTCTTCCCAGGTCAAGTACTTTTAAATATTGCTTCATTTATTTTCAAGGATTGTGTTTTGTGTATGCTTATATAACTGTTTTAGATTAATTCCAACATTTCTTTCATGGAACAAATTCCAAACACTTGAGGTGACGTCATTTAAATGGTTGAATGGTTATTTTTTATGTGCATTTCTTTTTAATCACATTTCAATGTAAGTTCTCCTTGGGGAAAAAGATACGTTATTTAATCTTTGGTTGCTTCTCTTTTATTGCAACAGCCTCCAGGATTTGGAGCTTTTCTTTGCAATTTGGCCAATAGAAATGGAATGACAGAGAGAGAGAAAGAAATAATGAAAAATCTATAAAAATGAAGATAATTCAAAAAATTTATCTAATATAAAATATTAAATAGATAAAAATAGAGAGTTCTATGGATATTATCCAGAGCAATATGATATATAAAAAAGAAAACTCAACATATAATTAAAAGGTTATAAATCCAGAATTTATTTTGGCAGTCATGACTGTTTCATCAGACCTGAAGATACAAATATTTTTATTTCAATAAATTAAGCTATTTGATTTTCCGATTATAATTTGATTTTTTGGGAGTCTGGTGAGATGGTCGTGTTTTACATAAATACCAAAATAAATTCTAGATTTATGACTGTGTGTTGAGTTTTCTTTTCTATATATAAAGATTGCATTGTGGTGTGGAACTGACTGTCACCATAAGTATTCATTCTGGTGATATTTGAAAACTGTCAATGGTTGTGTTAGCACAAAAATCATAGGTGAGTAATGTTTTGAGTGCACTGGCCATGACCAAACTGTTGATCATGCAAGATGATGTGATCTCTTCAAGAAACAATAACTAAGGTCTGCTTTGCATAGTTGCAGTATAAACTGAGGTGGGGTGGCTCTGTGAGTTTTGAATAGACAAATATTCCTGAGGAAGCAAATGCAACAGAAATTGGTTAGTTGTTCTAGCAGATGGGTATTTTTTAAAAATCATTTTAACCCACTCAAGGTGGGACTACCACTGGTGTGCAAGGAGTAGGGTTACAGTGAGAGAAAAGACTAGATACAAGAGATATTAAAGAAAGAATAGATGAACTGGATTTAATATAGATGACAGCTGACATTGCATTTAAATCTTGAGAGATTGTAATTATCAAGGAAGCAAGTAAATGGAAGGGAGTTCCACAGGCAGGGAGTGCGAGAAAAAAAAAAGAAATTTGCACATTTATCTGTCAATGATAAAGGGCTGGGACATGGATGCCAATACAGTCAGTCAGTCAGTCAGAAGTGCTATATGTGATTCATGCTTAGGTGATCATGTCTCAAAAGAAACATGACTGACTGGGCAGAAGATTTTCCTGCAATAGGTTGCCATTACTTTCTGTGGTAGACTGATTGCCAGCCAAGGCTACAGAACCCAATCTGCTATCCTATCTAATCCATAGCTGGAGGGAGAAGGGATGGATTAATACCTTTCCCAAGGATATTTACATGTAAGTTCATGCAAAAAATTCAACTAGAATTTGAACTTGACTCTTTGATTTGTCATTCTGAGCCAATATTCATTGCACCACAATGCCAATGTAGTAGCAAACTAAAATTCACGTGATTGGGGCACCAGCAGAAAAAAGCTTCTTAGAGAAGTTGCCATGAAAATATTTGTATAAGAAGCAAAGAGAAGCCACATCACATTGGTAAGAAAGTGACTGGAGTTGAGATGCCAAGACAGGACTGATTATGTTGTAGATCAGTCTCTGAATTTTGTCAAGAACCTCGGGATGAATATCAAGAGCACTTAACAAGGTAACAGTATTCAATGGTAAATTTATAAACGTGCAAGATCAATTCTGAAAAGAAAAACTTTCTGGCCCAACAGAGAGAGACAACCTACTTAACAGTAGATATAGCTATAGATTCAATGCAGTTGTTTTATGTTGGGTCAGTTGAAAAAGTAGCAACAAAGCTGCAGTATGTTCCTCACAAGGAGGCTTGAATCGTGATGACTGGCAGAAAAGTATGCCTATGGCGGTTAAATGAAAGCAGTTTGCTTTTGGAGGCATTAAAAATTTACAAGCCATTTTCTGCTCCAGTCAACCACTGATTAGAAGTTTGAGTTTTGTTTAATGGCATATCAACCTGTGTGTTATTTAATGCCAAAGAAGGTGGGAGGTTTTAAGGGTTTTTTTTAATGTTCGATTATAGTGTTTATTTAGTCAGATTTTGATTAAATTTTTTATTTTAAAAAAACTGAAGATGTCTTCTTGTTTCATATTCAAAAAGGTATTATGGCAATAATTTTTTTTCATTCAAAAAAGTGTTATAGTAATAATTTTCCTACAAAAATGCATATTTTTCTATAAAAGTCTATTTTTATGTATATATTTCTATAAAAGTCTATTTTTATACTTTCATAGTGTTTTGACCCCAGTTTGGTGGGGGGTTAACTATTTGCCCATAGCTGGGACCCTAACAGATGCTATCACTCTGGGTCAGAGAGGACCTGGGAATAACAGCAATTGAGAGGTGGTTCTATGCTCCTCACAGTCAGAGGCCTTGCTGCCAGATGTAGTTTATCATCATACCCAGGACCATACTGATTAGAAGTCATTTCGAGAGAAGCAGCCAAGTTCACTTTGTCAGCCTTGGCAGATTTTCTATTGAGATGGGAGTAAATGGTGGTGTCATGCATAGATCTGAAACAGTGTAGGACCTAGAATAGATCCTTAAGGGTATGCTTGGATATTAGTAGCCAAGCCATTCTATCTCTCTCATTCACGGACACACACACGCCCATAGCCCAGGGGTAGAGTCGCCGACTGACACCATTTCAGTCGGGTTTCAATCCTGGGTAAGAAAGCAATCGGAGTCTAACCGTACTGATAAACTGTGATACGGCGAAATAGATCTGTCTGCGGATGATTATATATATATATATATATATATACATACACACACAAATTTAATCAATCATTCAGTCAATCAATTGCCATACAATCATGTCTCTTAAGACATGACTGACTAGGCAGAAGTTTTTCTCACAGTACATTTCCATCACTTTCTGCAGTAGACCGGTTGCCAACCGAGGCTATAGAACCAAATCTGTCCTGCTATTCAACCCATAGCTGAAAGAAGAGATGGACTATTACCTTTCCAAGGGGATTTGTACACAAGTGAATGAAATCAGTATGCGTCGATATTTCATGCATGTTATTTTTTTTCTTATTTTTTTTACTTTACTCTAGAATCTGCAACCCAAATAGCTGTGTGAGTTACCAAATTTATACCTGAAAACATTGTAATCTCAGCTTGTGACAGCTGAAAGTAATTTTTAATTCAGTCATTACTCCCTCCCCCTCTCCAAATACAAAGATATATATTTTCATACGTCTACATGCATAGATATAAAATGCATGTTAACAGACAGTTTGCTGTCCATACTTTTTATGAAATCATTTACCTTATAAGGCATGCATTCCCAGAGAAGCCACAGTATTAACATGCCCTCCCCTAAAACCTGCTATAAATTCCCCCTTCCTCTCTCTTCTCACACTTCATTAAAGACAACGTGTGCACTTTCTGTTCTGATTGGAATCAATTAAATTCACATAACTAACTCCCTTACTACCCACTCTCCATGACCCCAGGGTACAAACTCACTATCCACCTTACCCCCACCTTCACCTCTTTTAATACAATGCTGGTGAATCTTGCCAAAATCCAAATGCATCCTATATTTCCACAGACATTCAACTATTGATTAACTGCAAATGATCACCACCACCACCATTTTCAGAGCCACCATCATCTCCATTAATGTTTGTGCTTTCAGTTTGTGTTTCTCTCTCTCTCATCTACCTGCACTGGTGATAACACGGTTGTTATCTGTCTATACATCCAGGCCAATCTTGCCCATGTAGATATACCTTTATCAATGGAGTCAGTCTATTGTGTGGGTGGGAGATGCAACAAATGCCAGTTACAGTTTCACATTGAAAAATGTTCAAGATCCAGAAATACTTAGCTTTAAATTTTAATCTCCAGTAGATTTCATTTTCCATTTCAACACAACTGTTTTCATTTTTATTGTTTTTAAATATTCTACATTGTATTAGTCACAATCTTATGAGGAAACGTAAAATGTTCACTAAAGAGAATTTCTAAAATTGGTGCACTTTCAATACATTTTCACATTAATAAACTATTTTCCCCTTTAATTAAAACTATATTAAGATGAAATTATGGTCAGACTTAGTATGATAAATGACTAATGCACAGTTTGTGTATTGTTTTGTAAAAGGTTTCTTTTGTGAAGACATTTTTCATCTAAATATCCACAGAATTGACCTATATGTTTCACATGACTTTTGTAGATTATAATGTAAATTACTGATTCACGAATTAGATTGTTATTTTGTTTTGTATTAAATCCTCTACTGCTTTTAAAGTAGTTGTAAAACTTTAGATAAGTTTAGATAAATTCTTTTCAATTGTAGTTTTTATTGAGTTGGTGATGATAATATTAGCTATTTCCTTATAAGAAAACATTCGGCATTCATTGATTTATAATAAGTGAAAATCCACTATTTTTTTAGGGCTGATTCATAATCTCTTTTGACTTCATTAAAGACATTTCATTAGAAGTATTGGATAACCTGTGATTGATGCATTGTGGGGTATACTTGATTATTTTTGGCAGGTGGTTAGAAGATGTGAATATGTAAAGTGGTTTGTTATTGGATTCTCTAAATGGTTTACTATTTTCTTAGGCTGAGTATCAAGCAATGACAAAGTAATGTAGGTTTTGTTTAAGTTTTCTTCAGTGCACAGACTTGTGCATGTAACATATACTATATAAAATTTTAAAAAATGGGCATCTATTTGAAAAATGGAGATCAAATAAAAATAACTTCTGTAGTAATAAATATTGGTTTAAAAAATAAATTCATTAATTCTGGAGCTCAGACACTTTGGACGTTGGCACGAAAGACTAAAAAGTTTCCAGTTAAAGCAAAACCATAGACTGAAAGAAAAATGAATGAATGTAAGTCAAATTTTGATTTCCTGGTATCTATATAACCGATTTTCTACACTACTGTAAGAACTACAACCTTGAAACTTCTGAATATCGTTTCTTACTCCTTTGTCTATAAGTGTATGAACTTTGATTAAAATCGGACCACTCCTTCTATAACCTGATTTTTTCGATTATTGATTTTCGATATTTATCGGGGGTGCCTAGACACAAAATCTAGCTAAGAACACTTGCAGACGCTTATAGTACAACTGTGTAAATTTTCAAGAAAATCGGTTCAGCCATTTTGGAGTCTATAGGTAACGGATACACGCACACACAAATTTTCATTTATAAATAAGTTTAAATTTAGATTTTCTATTTGTAAACGAGTTATTATGTGACCTAGGTTTCTACCATGAGTGGTGTCTTCAGGCTATTTTCAATAACTTATTTTACCATTTACTGCTTTTTTTTTTTAAGAACACTCACATAACAGTGTTTCTCATACTAAAAAATACCTCTTAGTTTCATACAACCATAGATGAAAACATAATTCCTTGTAATTTTAAAAATTGTGTGTTCAAAAATTCCCTACCATGTGAGCATTCTTAAAAAAATGTTAAACGGTAAAATCAGTTATTGAAAATTGCCTGAAGACACCACATGGTAGAAACCTAGGTTGCATAATAACTCATTTACAAATGGAAAATATTCAAAAGTTCTACAATTGTATTGAACACTTTAATACAAATGTGCACTGGTCTAATCTTATTATGACTAGAAAACTAAGTAATTAAACAATCAATATATATATATATATATATACACACACACACTTTTCTTTTGTTGTTTTCAATGTATGAACATCAAGCAGCTCAGTTCCAACACTCAGCCTACCCACATATATCAATTGATTATAGTGGTAAAAGCTTGTTCAGAACCAAACATACACTCCTGATCAAAAATTTAAGACCACTTAAAAATCTTTAAAAAAAATTTTTTTTTTTATGGATAGATTTTAAACTCCTCCCACTTAAAGTTACCAATACTACAATCTAAAAGGTTATAGAAACAAAAAGCTACATTCCAAACATTTTATTTAGAAATTTACATTTTTATAAAATGAGGCAATTTACACATGATCAAAATTATAAGACCAGGGATATAAATTGTTAGATCTATGGTAATTTTAATATTTTTAGTTCAGTTAGCGATTAGCAATCACTGCATAAAGGTGTTACCATGCCTAAAGCAAGCAAACTTACCAAAGTTGAGCGTTCTCAAATTCTAGAATTCCATAAACAAGGTTTGTCACAGTGGGTGATTGCAGCTAAGGTAAATCGCAGTAAAACTGTGATTTGCAACTTTCTAAAAAACAGTGAGAATTATGAAAAAGCAAAATCCTCTGGTAGGCCCCAAAACATTTCTCCTGCATTGAGTAGGAGAATAAGACAGGTTGTTATAAAAGACAGGGGACTTCCTTCTAGTCAAATTAAGGCAGTCACAGATGCTGATTGCAGTCCCGTAACCATCAGACGACACTCAAGACAAAAAGGCATGGTAAATAAAAAGCATAAACAAATTCCTCAGCTGCTTCCATGTCACAAGGTTAAAGTTTGGTTGTGAATACCAAAGATGGGACGTTGAGAAGTGAAAGAAAGTCCTGTTTTCTGATGAGAAAAAATTCAATCTCGATGGTCCTGATGACTTCCAACAATATTGGTATAACAAAAACATGCCTCCTGAAATTTTCTCTGCACGTCATAGTAGTGGAGGATCCCTAATGGTATGGGGTGCCTTTTCTTACAGAGGGACGATGGAGCTCCAGGTGATGCAGGGTCGTCAGAGAGTGGCTGGTTGTGTTAACATGCTACAAAAAGCATCTTTGATGATGGAGGGCCATCATTTGTGTGGGGATGCATGGTTATTCCAACAGGATAATGCTGCAAGATGGACCTTGACCTTTCTACAAGAAAATGGGGTCCATCTCTTGGGACATCCTGCATGCTTACTGGACTTGAACCCAATTGAAAATGTTTGGAGATGGATGACAAGAGATGTTTATCAAAACGGCAAACAATATTCAACAAAAAATGAACTTCGTGAAGCCATCTTCAGAAGGTGGAGCAACATGCCTCTCTCTCTCTCTCTATATATATATATATATATGTATGTATGTATCACTATCCCAGTTTTTTATCTTCCTGCCCATCCTCTATTGATTTTCATTTATTTCACCCTGTTGGCTTGATTTGTAGCCGAGTAAGAGTTGTGTATTTCTTACCAAGTGCTTTGGTAATTTTTCAATGACAAGTGGATACCAGATATCAAATGCCAATATTAAAAGTATCAAGCCATTCTCTTACTGTGGATTGACACCACATGATCTTCCTGTTCCAGTAACAATCCGTATATTTGTGTACTTGTAAAATCTCTTAAATCCATGATATACAACTTTACTTATTGATATCCATTTCAATCTGTTTATGCCTGTCCTTAGATAAGGACAATAGCCTGTATATTCACAACTAATTACAAAAAAAACTATCAATAACAGCTGTTACCGGGTTCAACATATTTATTTAAAAAAATACAAAACAAAAAAAACACACAAACAATAATAGGAAAGAAATCATTTTATCAAGTCAAACACAAAGAAAAAAAGGCCATAGTTTCTGAAAGATTAGCTTTCAAGTTGTCTCCCTTCTAGTTAATATAATAAAATGAAATATTTGTCTGTCTGTCCACTGTAGACTCAGAAACTACTGGATGAATTTTAACCAAACTTTTTTTTTTTTAATCATATCACCCCAAGCAAGGCGGTAACGCCACTGATGCGCAGGGGGCTACGTTAGGGTAAAAAGAATGGAAAAGAGAAAGCCGGAAACCACATCCTAAACAGGAAACAAGGGATGAACCTCTTCACCTGTTCAATAGATGTGGGTGGAGTGTGAACCGGGCAATAGTTTAGTCTATCTACTCCAATTGAAAAAAAAATAAAATAAAATAAAAAAGGAAAAGAGTGAAAAGATTGGAAAAGAGAAAACCGGAAACCGCATCCTAAACAGGAAACAAGGGATGAGCCTCTTCACCTGTTCAATAGATGTGGGTGGAGTGTGAACCGGGCGATAGTTTAGTCTATCTACTCCAATTGAAAAAAAAAATAAATAAAAATAAAAATAAAAAAGGAAAAGAGTGAAAAGATTGGAAAAGTGAAAACCGGAAACCGCATCCTAAACAGGAAACAAGGGATGAGCCTCTTCACCTGTTCAATAGACGTGGGTGGAGTGTGAACCGGGCGACTTGGCATGAGGATAAGCTATGACTTATGAATGTCACAGATTATGTAAAGTTGACCTGTCAATCTTGAAGGTCAAAGAAGCTGCCTCTCATAGAAGTTAAATACTTATTCCTTTGTAGCGTATTGATGGTGGCAAATCAAGTATGGTTAACTCACATATTTTAATAATTTATTCAAATAAAATGTAATGTCTGTTTTTTTATTCAGATAAAATTAATTTATAAGTAATGCTGGATATGTCTGCTAGTTGAAAATAAAAGAAAGAAAAGATTTATGTCTTTGTGGCAAGTGTTAAAAATTAGTTTGAGAATAAATGTATGTAAATACACTTAAATGATTGCAAGTAAAAACTGACTTATTAAAATCAAACAAAAGGAAGGAATAATAGAAAAAACAGTTACTGCAAACAATTGAAAAACAAAAGCCAAAAAAAAAAAACTAGTTTTGTAATTTACCATTTCAAATATCAAGATATATTCTGAGCACTGAGGAAGGCAAAATTTAGATTTCTAACTAATGGTCTAAAAGACTATAAATATTAAGGCCTTCTAACTTTCCCTCTGTAAGTAGGTATGATTTTTAGGTCTTGATGTATGTTTTCAACCTTTGAAGATTATATATCTAATATATAGATCAAGCATTTTTTGTATTTTATATATATATATATATATATATTTTCTGCACCCATTTTTGACACAGCTCTTACAAGAGAGAAAGACATTTCTTTTCTCTTTTAGTTTTTCAATTTTCCTCTTTACAGCAACTGTGAAATCATTTGTAACTTTTGCTACTTTAATTTTATGTTTCCATTTATTGCAAGTAAAATACACTTAAATCAATAAAAAACAAAAAGGCATTGTCAAGTGTCACTGTCCATTAATGCTAACAAAATGGTATTATATTTATATTAGAATTTAACATTCTAAATTACATAAAAATTTTTTCTTCTTAATCTTAAATTTTAAAATTTTTACTGAAGATTGGATAAGATTGGCCCTGGTGGGGAAAATGCAAAAGAAAAGTTGATATCCATGTTGTCGGGGTGGTAATATACCTATTTACAAATAAGCACAACAGTAAAACTAGGTCTGACCTTAATGGTTCCACTGGCTTCTTCCCACAAACCACAGTCCTATGGGACAAGTGGATGCCCCCCCTACAATCTTAACCTGTTCAAATCTAGAGTCAACCATTATCTTCTCCTATCCATATAAACTACCCCTTAACTTAATTATCTACCTGGAATGGCCACCAAGCCAAGAAAAAGAAAAAACATTTTACTTATTAGACAAGTAATGATTCAATATTTTCTCTAATCACGAATTAAAGGGCTTAACAATTTTTGTTCTCTAAATCCACCCAATTCCATGCATACATATTTATAATATGAATCAATGGTTATTGCATTGATTTTAATGCGTGAGGAGCATTTTTAGTGCACATAATTTGAGAAGAAGTGACTATGTTTATCAACTTCAATGCTTCTTTTTCCAAGAAAGCGCTAAGATTCGTTATAACAAAACACAAGAAAATGGCATAAAACACAATCTCTCACCTCAGTAATGTCAACAATTGAAAACAAATATTCTAAACTTATTAAGTTGATAAGAAATTTCTAAAAATAATAAGGAATTTTACATAAAACAAATAACATTAAATCTTAAATAAGAGTTTACAAAATAGATTGCAGTAAAAAGATTTCATGAAAATAGGAAGTTCCTATAATCTAGACATACAAAATCTCATTAACAATTTTTTTTTTTATCTTCATGGATTAAACCTGATTTTGTTGAAAGAAAGAACTGACCCCTTTTTCTGGGAGCTGCTAAAGAAGAAGTTGCACTCAAAGAAAATCACAGATGTAACACACTTGATCAAACCTCATGAAGTGTGAATGTGCTAAAATTGATAGCGATATAAAATTATTTCATTAAGTTCATGTGAATCTTGTAAAGTGCATCAATCTTTACCTAACAAACAAATTATATTGAAGATGTTATTTATTAATATTCTAATTCAATAAAATGTTGAAAATTTAATTTCTTCAAAATATGCATTTTTGCTTATGTGTTCAAACTTTAGCGCCACACCCTGTACAATGATAAAATTTGGAATAAAATAATTTTTTTTTTTTTTTTACAAAATAATGACTCAATACATTAAATGTTTGGGATTTGGTCTGAACATAATTTTAATTTGATATTGATTAAAAGAAAATTTACCAAAGTGAAATGTCTTGAAAATGCCAGTAATTTTGTCATCCAATTTGATGAATCTATTTCCAGGATCATACACCATATCTCCTTTCCTCACAAAACTAAAACTGATAGTTTAGAATATTGAAAAACAAAGATAAAATAAGTGATAAAAACTGAAATCAGCAAAGTTTTAAAAGTAGATTGTCGTATGATCCATTTCCTCCATCATTAATGAAGCTGTCCTGAATACATATATTCAAGAGAACACTGCTTCTATTCAGAGTTCATTAACGCTTACATTTAAGCCAATATAAATTGTCTGTAACAATTCTTCTACATCGATGCATCAAATGTCAAAATTTCAAATCAAATGTTGAGCAACTCGGCATCTTTAACATTTTTATATGAGATAAAGTCAGAGTATTGGTCAAATTTCTCCTACAAATGCACACACATTTTTCCGTTTTTGTTTTTTTATACAAAACAGGTTTCATCAATAAAACTTATATTTTGTCTGAAAAAGATTCTACTAAGATTGAAACAGGTAGCTACACAGTTTTTTTCATCTTTTGATTCATTTGATCTCAGTCTTATGTATATATCTTTCATACATACACTGTGTGTGTGTGTGTGTGTGTGTGTGTGTGTGTGTAAATAAAATTTAGTTATATATTTGTTAGCAAGCTGTTCTAAAGCTAAGCCTGACTAGAGACAGCTGTGTGTGTGTGTTGGGGTGGCGAGCTGTATGGGCAACACCTTAAAAAAACATGTGGGGTCTCGTCCTGTCCTAGTTAAGTAGTTCTTGGTGTGTGAAGGAAATAATCGATGAATCTTAAAGATCCCACCCAACATCCATGAAGCAGTATTCCTCATTCTTTTCTCACTGAATTGAACATTTTGTACAGATGAGCAGGATAATGATGAACGAGGAAATTAGTTAATGACAGAAGAAAGAAAAAAATTTCTTTTAAATAAATAAAATCATTTCTTTGGGTACAAGTGTAAACAAACAAATTGGAATGACCTCCTCCACCTTCAACAAATAAAAAGGAAATTGAACAGGAAAACCAATCTTTTTTTTTTTTTGAGAATTTATTTTTTAAATTTGTTTTTCATGTGAAAAAAACAAAAAAAAAAAAAAAAAAAGCTTTTATTTCAGAAAAGAAATCCAATAATTTAGAAATAAATATCTTAAAACTTTTGCTCTGATTGTCTATCTTGTAGCCAAGAGGTAAATCTATTTAATGAAAATGGAAACATGGGTTAATGATTCAGATCCTTGAATTGTGATTAGGTTTTCAGAAAGAAAAAATAAATTTAGATGCACAGCAAAATGTCACTTTTGTTAGAAATTATTTATAATTTGAGCAATTCCAGTAACAAAGTTTTTAAAAAACTACATTAGATTATTGCAAAAGTAGGAAACACCATTTGGCAGAAAAATTTTAGAAGTATCCTTGATGTTTATTTGGCGCTTTAGTGTAAAGAGTCTTTTAAAAAAGTGGAAAAGGTTTTCTTCTCATATTTCAGAGCAACCAAGAGAAGTCCTAGAATAATTATCTCACTTGCTGGCTATTGTGACACGTGGGGGGGGGTTTCTTACTTTGGTTGATTCAGCAGTAGCAGCTATGGAAGTAATCAACTGGAAGTCCCAGAATTCATAAAAATGCCGATCAAACCCTATCTGGCCTCTTTTTCCACTACTGCTATTGTCAAAGCCTAGCTCAAAGGGCTACTTGTAACTCTTGCTGCTCAAGGCATGCAGCCTGTCCTAGCAGCTCAAACAAAGATTTCTTGTTCCTTGTGGGAACAAGCAGAGAAATATCCTTTTACGACTTCTACCAATAGAAAAAACTATACATGACCCTTGCCGTTGAAGACAGATACCAGTCCTATCAGTTTGACACTAAAGTTTCTGGTTCTTCATGGGAACAACTAGAAAAATCTCTCTCTGCAAAACATCTGTTCAAGGGAAGAACTTTTTTTTTTAACTGGGAAACTTTTATTCCCCACAAAATATCAAAATATCTTGCACTCTCTCTTTTCAATTACAAATAAAAGCTGTTAAACAGTTATTTTGAGTCTTGTATTAAAAGAATTCCTACTTTGCATTGAGTATGTGTTAATTCAGATTACTGTTGAGGGAGGGAGGTATATATATATATATATATATATATATATATATATATGCCGCCTTCTACTGAGCACCCATAGCTCAGAGGTAGAATTGTCGACTGACGCCAATTTGGTCGGGTTTCAATCCTGGGTAAAAAGCAATCGGATGTCTAATTGTACTGATGAGCTATGATACAGAGAGATGACTATATATTGTAATAGTTGTTACAATGGTTTATAAAAGCATAGTATCACTACACAAAAATTCTCTTGGTTTGGAGCACAACTGCTCTTCCTTGGGTAATTTGTGGAACCGTAGCAGTTGTGCTCCGAAACAAGAGAATTTTTGTGTAGTGATACTATGCTTTTATAAACCATTGTAATAACTATTACAATATAAAGCTACACTTTGTATCAAGTATCAAGCACTCTTTATAAAAGTAAATGCTTGAACAGTGGGTTTAAAATTTACATGTTCTGTCACTTTCATACTATATATATATATATATATATATATATATATATATATATATATTATACATGGCCGTATTTGACTACCGGGCATGGGTCTGGGCCGATCCATGCAATCATAGTGAAAATCTGGGCAAAGAAAAATGTCTGTCAGAAATCAAACTAAACAATTCATGAAGAAAGAAAGAAAGAAAGAAAAACAAAGAAAACATCCAAATGAATGCAGTAAAAATCTGTTTATTAATTTTGGGAGAAAAAACTGGTTATACTCAAAGTCCGAACCCAATTTCCTGCTTTCATTCATGTTCTGTGCCTAATTTTCATTGGAATAACCGAAAATTCTGCAAAAATCAAAGTTTCCAGAAATGGATGACACTGATGATGTCATCACATTGTCAACTAATAAATCCGGGCAATTTTCTCTGTGCCCGGTATTTTTTTAGCATCAGCTACGGCCCTGTGTATGTATATATATATATATATATATATATATATATATATATATATATATATACATCAATTTGGTTTGAAAAAAAATTTGAAAATTTTAAACAATTTAGATGTCAAAAAGTATGACTTAAAATTTCAGGTAGTATTGATGTTTTATGTAAGGTGTCTTCTGAAAAACTGAATTTATTAAGCAAAACCAAATAACCACATTTTAATTCAATAGAAATGTAATAAAATCATCAAAATTTGATCAACACCTATAATAGAATGAATAACAAACATGTAAGTCTTTAAATCCTTTACATTTTAATATATTGACCCCCAGTTCTCTTTAACAGCCAGTAATCTATTATCTGTTGATTTTATTAATTTTCTTGCCTTCAGCTGGTTCAATTTCCGACATATTATTTTTTATTGCTTTCCGTAGCTTTGCTTTATTATTATTATTATTATATTGTTTGCCACTTTAATTTTATCTTCACAATTGACCATAGATTTTCCATCAGATCAGGTCTTGATGGTGGCTATTCCATTATATTTTCTCCTGTAAATCTTTTATTCTTCAAGAATTCACACTTAAGCTCAGATACATGCAAAGAAGCCCTGACATTCATAAATAGACACTTGAAACTCTGAGACTGGGACTTGTACCATGCAAAGAAAGTCTTGTTCATAAAAATCGCAATAGTTAGCACAAGCCACTTCAGCTTCAACTTTGAATGGTCCAATAATGATTTAGTCAAAAATTCCAGCTCATAACACGACCACCTCCTTGTTTCCTTTTAGCCAGAGGCACATCTAAATTGGATAAAATAATCCTTTGGCCCATCTATCAGGTCCATCACATTGCTCGAGATTTGTCAGTGAAAACTATATTAGAAAAGCCCATTTTCCTGTGTTTTTTGGCTCAATTTTGATGCTTTAAATTATTTGCTTTAGTGTCTAAGAGACATTTTTTTACAGATCCCAAATCACAAAATATTTTACACCTTTTGTCTTTCTTGATTACCTCAATTCCAGCCCTTTTCAAAGATCTGAACACTGGTCAAAAGTGGTTGTTTTGCTATAATTCATTTCAGCTTTTAATTATCTTGAGGAAGCAAGTTCTTAAAGTTCTTTGTTTCAAGTTATTAACTTATATTTTCAATGGTCTTTATCGTTCGATGATTGCTGCAAAGCTCCTTTGATATCTCCAATGTGGACATTTCCCCACTCAATAACTTTGTTATTTTCTGTTTTATAGCAGTTGTTAGATCCTTCGTTTTACGCATGTTTCAACATCTAGTATGGACAAAAAGAAAAAAAATAGTTTTTATTACATTTTAGTAGTCTTAAGTTAATATTAGTTTAATTGTCATACTTCCATTATTGTAAATTCCAGACATCTCAAAAACCAGCCATTAAAAATGGCAGAAAATTTAGTTAAATATTTTACTTGGAGTGGAAACGGATGAGTTTAAATTTGACAAATATTGGTTCAGGACTTTTTAAGTTATTGAGTTATATTTGATTTACATAATAACTTCAGACTGGGTGTATATTCAGGTTTTTGTAAAAAAAAAAATGCAACACTAGCATTTTTGAGTGAAAAAGTGATGAAAACATGAAATGAAGTTTTAGGTTTTCTCACCTGATGTTCAAGTTGCCTTACAGGTTAATGAATTAATCTGTCTATAGCTGAACAGAGATTTGAATTCATGCCTTTCCCAATGGCATTAGTGTGAAATGAATGTATATAAACTGTTCCAAGTGGAGTTTTAACTCCGTTTGATGATCTTATTGTGTCATTAACTTGAAGCCTCAATGTGTGCATAGGCCGTAACATGCAAACACATGTTGGGAAAGGCTTGTATTGAGTGAGTTTTAAACTCAAGAAAAATGATTTAGAAGATTGAAAACTTTCAAAGTTGGTGAATAGGAACTTTTCTGGGAAACACACATAAAATGTGGACTTGCAGAAAATTTAAGCAGGGGAACAAAAATTCAAATTCTCAGAAAATGGTTTCTGCAAAAATTTGTAGGAGAAAAAATTGGTAAACACTCATATTTGTCTTCTTGCTTGACATAGGATATACCTCTGAACAAGTTGGTCACTGGTGATAAAAAATGGGTTGATTATGAGAATTCAAAACAAAGATCATGGCTTTATCTACAGGCAGTTTTCAATATGGCAATCTAAATGGAATTTATTGGGGAAACAGCTTTTCTGTTTTTGGGAATTATTATGAATTTCTGGAATCTAAATAGTGTTAATCAACAATGTTGTTTTGAGCAATTGGCATGTTTGAGTGACATATGAAATAAAAAACTTTTTTTCAGACAAACAATTTGTTTATTTTGCTATGTTCAGCCCTGTCACCTTCAAGACTATCACATGTTCTGATCCATCCAATAATCCTTGTCTGCTGTCTGGTTTTGACAATTTCAAGATATTTTTAAAAATTCTTCCAAGAATTCAGCAACACAAAACTGCATTCATTCTTTTATTATTAAAAATCAAACCCCAATAAAAAATGCAGCATTCACATCTGCAGTTAATAGTAAACATCCATAATCTTGACATTATAAAGGTGGTGGTATTGAACTCAGAGTTATTCTTCTCCTAGACTTTTTGCCAACCAAGGCTAGAGTACTCAGTCTGCTATTTAACATATAGGTGAGAAGAAAAGATGAATTAATTTCCCAAGGACATTTTTCAACATGTGAATCTAATGAAGCTGGCTTGCCAAGTTCTCTTTTCAAGCTCCTAATCACACCAAGCTCTAATAACAACTACAACATCCAACTGTTGGCATAAAGTTAGAAAACGTCAGGAAAATACTTTCATGATTTGATAAAAATTAATTTAGACAAATAAAATGTTTTAAAATGCTAGAAAATGTTACATGAAACTTTTACATTATCTACACTGCTTGGACTGTTTTTCTCATCTTTATTGCCATATTTATGATGTTTCGACTGTTGTACACTCCAGCCTCCTTCAGGTGCTAAAAATTTTAAACTGAACAATATATTTCAATCACTGGGGTATATCATTCTCATTCCATGTGTAATGTCACTTCCAATAGCGATGTAGTTATCTCCCTTTAACTTTTTAAGTTATGTAGCCTGGTATTGAACTTCCAACTCTTTGGGTCATGTTACTGGAATTAACCAACACCCCTATCTATTAAACCATGTGTCCTCAAGGAAGTGGCATTGCACATGAAATGAGAATGATATACCCTAGTGATCAAAATAAAGGGTTCAGTTCAAAATTTCTAGCACCTGAAGGCGGCTAAAGCATACAAAGACTGAAACATCATCAAACTGGCAATAAAGACGAGGACAATAGTCCAAACAATGTAATGTAAATGCTATCTCATCTCAGAAGTATAGGCAAATAATGAAACTTTTAATTTAAAATGTTAAAGTCAAACATTCAATTTAAGAATTATCTTAATTATATTCAATATTTTACTTCCTAAATTTGTATTAAGAAAAAAAAAACAAATTGTGAATTCTTTTTATTTTGTGATTATGTAAAAAATAAAGTTAATTTGAAACCAGTTTAGATTCACACTTGCTGGATGTAATAAAGTTATGTTGTAATATTCTAGCTTCAAGCGATTTTTGAATTCTGATTCTGTGGTTTGGTCTTATTAATTAGGAACATGAAAAAAATTAAATGAAAAAAGATTTTAGATTCATACAATTTTTTTTATATATATCCTGAAGTTTGAAATCAAACTGCTGAAATATATTGATTTTTCTATTTCCTGAATTTTATCCTCATTATTAATAACAGAGAAATCCATCAGTAAGTTCCCTTGTTGATTTTTTTTACTGACTAGAGAGCAGAAAACATTTATACATGTGAATTTTCAAACACGATTTGATAAAGGTCAAGTGAACAAGTAGCAACATACTTTTGAAACCATGTTCTCTCAAGATGCAAGTAATCGTAGCTCTTCACAGCTTCCTTTGTTTTTTATATCTAAACTATTGCTATGGCAGTTCTTAGGAAAGATATTGGAGTGTTTTCATTTTGGCTTCTCAATGATTTTTTTTTCTAAACAGGCTGCCAAACAAGGCTAGAAAAACCAAATTCTGTTATTAAACCAAAGGCAAGAGAGAGAGAGAGAGAGATAAAGATATAGATTCAGGTGTTTCCAATGTTATTTGTGTGAAAGTGAATGCAACATGCAAATTCCATTTTGCTTGTTGACAACAATAAAATTGCTTGCCCCTCCCAGTCAAAAAAAAAAAAAAAAAAAAAAATTAATAATGAACTTAAAGAGCAGATCTTTTATGTCATCAATTTAAACACAACAGAGCATCTTGAAACTTATTTTCAATAACAAGCAGAGATTGAATTATTAAAGCTAGAAATCATTTTTCCAAGATAAAATTTATTTCTGCTTTATAATTGGTGTTATTCATCATTATCAATCAGATCTTTAGGATGTCTTTCTTCCCAATCATTAAGACCCCCACCCTCATATCCAAACAATCACAAAGTAAATATAATTACACAATGAAAGAAAATTCTATATGTTTAAAGTCTCAGATATAAATCACTGAAGGTGTGAAATTTCAAATAACAAATATGATGCAGAATAAAAATCACATATAGCGGGAAAAGTGAGAAAGATCTTAATAAAGAAATTAATTTTTTGTTGCTGAAAAGCTGAAAGAATTTTGCTTGTCATAAATTTATAAAGCGATCAACTTTTTGCTTTTTTTTTTTGTATACCATATACTTTTGATCTTCCAAAATTTGAGCCTCAAGCAAAAGACCATTAAGTGGACCAGATGTACAAGTTTGTTTTTAGACTGTTGGAGTTCGAGTTTTGTTTTATATCTTTGGTACAACTGTGGTGCAGTGGATATCGACTCGGACAAATCAGGGTGCCAAGTTTGAATTCCAGTTAAATTCCTTGCATTCACTTATGCACAAATACATTTGGGAAAGGTATTAATCTGGCTTTTCCCTCCAGTTATGGGTTAAATAATTGGACAGATTGGATTTTATAGCCTTGGTCAGCAACCAGTCTACCGCAGAAAGCAATGGCAACCTACTGTGGGATAATCTTCTGCTCAGTCAGTCATGTCTCTTTCGAGACATGATCGCCCAAAGTGTGTATCATTTAACTGACTGACAACAAATCGAAATCTAATTTTGAGAAAGATTTTACAAGCTGAAATGGCATTAGATATTTACTTCCTGATCATTTTATTTTTGGAAAAAAAAAACCAAGAAACAAACAACTTACCTCTTCAGAGGAGTAATAATAAAATTTCCGAATATTCTGAAGCAGCACACAAAATCTGGGTTGCCAGTCTGGAAATTCTGGATAACATTCGCTAAGACTTTGGTCATCATATTCCTGGGCATTGTAACCTGGAATTAAAGGAAGAAACAATTGTTTCTTAAAATTCTAATGGATATATTAAGTACAAGATCGGTTTAACAGAAAATATTCTTCCTTTTCCACTTCTTATGTCAATGCAAGCAGGACGACACCATAACACTTAGTCCTGTGATTCTCCTCTTTTACTGTTTGACTGGATAAGGAAATTTAAAAAGATCTCTAGTTTGAGAGAAACAGGGTTTGGGGAGGTGTAATCAAGTGGGTTGGGGTGGGGTAAGTGGCTTGAGCGAAAGGGTAAATAAATATAACTGAAAAGGATGGGGGTGTTTGGTGACTGACTTATGGCCCATTTATACACAAATACCCTTGGGAATGATATGAATCCATCTCTTCTCCCTCTAGCTATGAGTTAAATAGCAGGACAGATTGGGTTATATAGCCTTGCTTGTCAACCAGTCTATCACAGACAGTAAAGGCAACCTACTGTGGGAAAATCTTCTGCCTAGTCAGTCATATCTTTTTTGATATATGATCAACCATGGTTAGTTCCTGACTTGATTCTTAGAGTTGTGAGTTCAATACCAGACTACAGCAGTGGTGAACAAATAACTTGCAGGGTTAGAGGGAGATAACTTATGACTTCCCGCAAAGAATGGAGTTCATGTACCCCAGTGATCATAATGAAGGGTTTGGTTCGAAATTACTAGCACCTGAAGAAGACTGGAGTGTACAACGGCCGAAACATCATACAAATGGCAACAAAGATGAGAACAATAGTCTGAATAATGTAAATGCTACCTCATCTCAGAAATATAGACAAATGATCAACCAAGTAAGTGTGTATCACGTATAGGAAATTAACTAGGTACCTCCACTCATTTTATTTGATAATATTTAAATTGAATTTTTAACAATAAAAGTTTTCTTGAAACTTTTAATTTTAATTGAAAGCTAAATGATTAAATATAATATTTCCAGTGAGCAAAATATTCCAGTGTATTTCAAACAGAAATATATTGATTGGAATTGAAAATTTAATTATATTTTTAAACTTCTGCCCAGTCAGTCATGTCTCTTTCAAGACATGATTACTTAAGTGTATCATGTATGGTAACTTAACTGACACACTGAATATCATTCTTTAGTTCCACCAGTCCCAGACCTTTACAACTAAGATATGACATACTACTTCCATGGAATCGCCCTCATTTCCTTCAGGTTTCATATCTAAAATTCCACTCAGACAGCTTTTCCCCCAAACTTGTCACTTTGCAGAATAAACACCTGAATGTGTGCTTCCCTAAACTCTATAATCTTGACCTCTTCAAGTCAAGGGTCAATTTTTATCTATTTTTTTCCTCATCATCGTGTTAACAACTTTCTACAATTTTCTACTTGATGAAGAGTTAATGTTCTTTACATTCAGACTATTATCCTTATATTTGTAGTCATTATCACAATATTTGGGTTTTTGTACTTTCTAGCCTTCATCAGGTGATTGTCAATCCAGGGAGTTTTCAAGGAATTTCAAATTGAACTCATTATTTTGTTCAATAGCTAGGGATATCTTGTCCAACTCTTGGTAACAGTAAATAATAGTTGGACAAGATATCCAGAAACATAGTCAGTGGACTGATGACATTCTCTGAAAGTTATTTGGATGAACATGCATCTGGTGAAAGTGGGAGGGCACAGCAGCTGAAAATATGGTGGTAATAACAACAAAAATGAAGACAGCAATTCAAATGTAAATAATGTTAATAATAACCATTTAACTTTGAGTGGCTCTTGAGCATTGGATTGGAAAGAATTGACTGTAGTTGGATCATCAAGTCAGAGTGAACAATCCTTTCCTTAGTTGCAATGTACTTCACCAGGGCTACAGGCAGTTTTAAATTTAGAGTTTTTTTTCTCCTAGACCAGTTGCCACCTAAGACTATTGAACTGAATCTATCATACTATTTAACCATAACCAGGAGGGGTGAGAAGAGATAGATTCATACCTTTCCCAAGAGTCTTAGCTTGTAAGTCAATAGTCAGGATCATAGAGTCAATGCTAATGATCCTTTTCCTTGGCTGCATAGTATTTGCTTTGCCAGGGCTACATGCAGTTTTCCTTTTCCTAGACTGGTTACCATCCAAAACTATAAAATTCATTCTATTCTATTTACCAATAACTGGAGGTAAGGAAAAGATATCAGTTCCTACCTTTCCCAAGGATATTAGCACACCAGTGAATGTAATGAACTCAAGTGGAATTTGAACTGCTCTCCAATTCCTCAATCCAAGCCACAATCCATTACTCTACCATGTCACCTAATAAGCACACATAAGAGATGTATTCATACCTTTCCCAAGGATATTGGCATACAAGTGAATGTAATGAACTCAACTGGAATTCAAACTCTGCTCTGATTCCTCAATTCAAGACAAGTATTTTAGCATTAAAAATATTTTGAACCAGAAATTTTGTGGAGTTTAAAAAAAAAAAAAAAATCTTAGAAAGTTGTAAAAATATTTCTAGCAATATTCTTTCAAAGAATTTGACATTTAGTAAAGTAGAGGAAATGATAACATAATCAAGATATGAATGTTCAAAACCCTCTCCAAATAAAAGGTTCAGAAGGAAACCCCCCCGTCAATACTGGAAAAAATATTAAAAACTACTGGGCTTGAGAAACCTGTTTTCTTGAAAAAGTGTTTTAAGAGAAAAGTTTTATAA